>JABUQX010105913.1:0-10000 GCA_015478945.1 Trachelipus rathkii | reverse complement strand
GTATTAAATTTTAAAAAAAAATTTTTTCCCTCTCATTTATTTCAAATATTTAAAAGGTATATCTGTGAGAATCTTGAATAAAATGCAACTAGGCTCACTAATAATGAAACATCATATAGTTGTTATTATTGCATATTAGTAGTTTTTAAAAATATCTCTCAAATTGTTGAAAATTATAGCTAAAATTTAAAACACACCCCAAAAAAACAACTACAGCTCGGCTTTTTTGGATTTAATTAGGTGGGCATTTTGGTTTTTTGGGGTGTTTTTTTTTTAATGCCAACCCTGCTTCTTATACAGGAGTAGACTCTCCGCTTCATATACGGACCAAAAAACACTACTAATACTATTACATACAACACCTATTTTTTATATAAGACTCTATGGGGGGGTGGTAAAGAATTTCCACTGCGTTTGTTCTACCTGACGTAGGTGGTAACTAAATGACAGAGGTAGTTAGGTTGGGGATTCGCTACCACTTATTAATACCCTAAAAATGCTTATGCATGTCTCGGACCTGATCGTGATTGCCGCAAGAGAATTGTATGAAACGTCTAAAAGAAATGAATAATTCACGGAATAATGGCTGAGAGAATTGGAGAGAGGGGATGGATGTGTTTAGAAAGGGTAAATTTTATTTCTTTGCCTTGACTGAAGCAAAGATGAAAGGAAGTGGTGATGACAATGATATGGGGTGAAATGTGTGTATGATGGAGTGGAAAGGAGTGAGAGGGGGAGAGGAGTTGCGATTCTAATGAGTAACCTGTGGCACAGAGCTATGGTGGATTTTGTTTGTGTGAGTGCTAGAATTCTATTGGTTAAATGATCCGGATGGCATTCCTCCCCGTGTTTTTAGGGAGTGTGCTTCAGAGCTGCCCCTTTACTCGTTCAACTCTACTCTTTATGACTTAATACTAGTACATTTCCTCAGTGCTGGAAGCGCGCATATGTCCAGCCAATCCCGAAAAAGAGGCTGCCTCTCTGATCCTTCCAACTATCGTCCTGTAACTCTCACTTGTATTCTATCTAAGATCTTTCAAACTCTTCTAAACTCTCATTTCCTGGATCATATGGAGTCTCATTCCCTTCATTCAGATCATCAGTATGGCTTTCGACACTCGAGGTCAACTGGTGACATACTATCCTATCTAACTGATTTATGGCTTCTGGCCTTAAAGACTATGGGGAGTCTTGTGTGGTGGGGCTCGAAATATCAAAGGCTTCACTAGTCTCTAAGTTCCCTTCCTTTGGGTTTCCTCCTTCTCTTTGCTTACTCTTGTCAATTTTCTCTCTGGTCGCTCCATATAAGCACTCGTTGATGGAGCGACTTCTTCCTCCTTTCATGTTAATTTTGGTGTTCCTCAAGGTTCTGTTTTATCTCCAACTTTATTCTTACTTTTCATCAACGATCCCCTCAGCTGTACTTCTAACTCTGTTTGTTCACTCTTATGCCGACGACTCAACTCTCTATTCTTCCACTCATTTCAAATCTGCTCCCTCTTTTCAGCTTTCCGATTCTATTCTTGCCGACCTGGATGGGATTTCCCGGTGGGGCCGCCGCAACCTTGTGAAATTCAACTCTCTTGAAAACTCACTTCTTTACAACATCCTTTCAAAAACACCTCCTAACTTCCTATTTTTTTCGACGTCTCCAGCTGTTGACACATAAACAATCTTGGTCTGAACATAAACAAAAAAATTGTCTTGGAAACCTCATATCACAACGGTTGCTAAGGTGCCTCAGAAGCTGGGAGTTCTATTCAGGTTGCGGAATTTTTTTTTCTTGCACGCACTCCCACGTTATATAAGGGCCTTTTCTCCCTTGTTGGAGCACTGTTTCTCGACAATCTGTGGGAGGGGCTTCCGGGCTCACTCTTCTATTAGGATAGAGGCTGAGTCTAAAGCTGAGAGACTTATTAACTGTCCCCTACTTTCAACTCTCTTGACCCTCTATCTCTACGACGTGGACGTTGGCGCACTACGTCTTTTCTTCTAGGATACAACGTAGATTGCTCAGGGGTTGGCTGCTCGCATTCCCACCGTCCATTGCGTCGCTTCTCGTATACAAGGGGTGTCCACATGCTTTCGTAATAATTTTACGTGAGCATTTTGAAAATCCCAGACTCGTTCGTTGTTGTGCCTCCATCTTTTCCAGCCACTTCTGTTATGTGGAACTCCTTGCCATCTTCTGCTTTTCCAACTGTAATTTAATCTTCTTCTCTTTAAAACCAACGTCTGCGGTCACCTTAGAGATTTACGTTAGGCTTGGGCGGGTTTTCCTGCATTTTCTTCCTGTCCCCTCGTTGAAAAGGGCCAGCCCGTGAGTGGTGGTAATCTGTACTTTATATATATATATATATTAATATATATATATATATTATAATATATTATATATATATATATATATATATATATAATATATATATATATATATATATATAATATATATAATATAACTAACATATATATAATATGTATATATATATATATATAATATATATATATATATATATATATATATATATATTATATATATATATATATATATATATTATAATATATATATATATAATATATATATATATAATTTAATATATATTATATATATATATATATATATTATATATATATATATATATATATTATATAGTATATATATATATATATGATATAATATATATATATAATATTATAATAATATATATTATATATCATATATACCCTTCAATAGGTTGTAATTGGCTCAGTTTAATCCAGGCGAATAAAGTAGAAAAGAAGGTTTACAAATAGTTTATTTTTTGGAGAAAGAAAATTAACGATGTAGGATTACTTACATTTAGTACAAACACCTTGCACGTCCTGATTATCCTTTTCGAAGTTTATCGAGAATTAACGAGTGATCATGCAAACAAATAGCTTTTAACATTTAAGATGTTCAGTGTCACATCATTAAGTAACAATAAAAAAAATATGTAACAGAAAACATAAATTTACGAGGACGAAAGATTTCAATATCCGTCTCTCTCACATCAATATTTTTATTCCTTGGTTAGAATAGAATTGTCATGGGATGGGAAGACATTTATTTTATCATCAGAGCAGCCGTACTGACAGAGAAATTCATTAATTTCTTGCAACCTTAACATAATTTCAAAGTAACGTCATGTATTACTGAAAGTCAGCGAACTTTAATATGGCCTGTAATTTTATTTAGTCTACTGAACCAATCGTCAATGATTAAAGTGTGCTGCAATTGACCTAATATTTGAGAGAACTTCGCCTGACTCTTGGTTTGAGATGTCACAATCATTTCTAATGCCTGATGACTGAACGGAGTTTTGTGTTGTTCACTCAAGAAAGAAACAGAAATTTTCTTTTATATTGGCACCAGTATCTCTCATTACACAGTGAGCATCATCTGGGAATAGGTTTCATTTCGGCAACATTCCATTAAATAAGTCACTGAGATATTCGCCTGTTTGACGTTAAATGAGAGGTTCAGAGCACGACACATAACCAAATTTGGCTTCTGAATAATTGCCAACGGCAATGAATACTCAGTAGACAAAACAAAGAAAACCTGCTGATTGAGATGTTTCACAACATTTCTAAATGCTGATGACTGACGGAGTTGTGTTATTCACTCAAGAAAGAAACAGAATTTTTTTATATTGGCACCCAGCATCTTCATGAAACAGTGAACCAATCATCTGGGGATAGGTCCATTTCGGCAAACATTCCATTAAGATACGTCATTGAGATATTCAAGCTTAGACGTACAGGGAGAAAGGTTCAGAGCACACACAAAATTTGCTTCTGAAATAATTGGCCGAAGGCCATGAATACTCTGAGAAAAAAAGAAACTGTTGATTTTAAGTATCTGAACCGATTCGTCGGCGTGGAGAAAATGCTAACTTGGATGATAATTTAATAGAAGTTTTTTAATTCTGAAAATTAGTTTAAACTCATCATAACTTTTCTATACAAAATAATATCTTGTAAGTATTTCCCTGTTTGAGTAGTGTGTTGAAAAGACCGATACTTTCGCTAAGCCGTACACACCAAGAATTCAACGTGTCGAAACAGAAAATCATCCATTACTATAATTTTTGTAATTTACTATATTCCATCCTTTATGATTTTTCTTTCATTGTCCCATATATTTTGTATTTTTTATTAGTTTTCAAAGTAATCTGATTTCGTTCTTAAGCTGGAATTGGGGGATCCTTTACTCTTTTACTCATTTTCCTTCTCGCATTCTTTCCTTGTGTTTTGCTTGCTTTAGATAGTTTCTTAACTCCGGAATGTCCCTTTCCTTCTTCCTTTCCGAGAATAATTACGATTGCAAGTGTACGGTTTACGTTGTCATGGGAACAATATCGAAGTAATCCAAACCACAATGGATAAGATGCCAATGTGCAGTTATTTCAACAGTTCATCCCGGGCGTCTATATACTCACACGAACGAGCCTATCAATATTAAACATTGCTAAGATTTCTTGTGATTGCAAATTAGTCACACCTTGAAAGGCACTAGTCAGCTCATCTAATCAATTTCCTCACAAAAAGTTGTTAAATTTTCTAACAAGTTTCATCAGAACATTTTCTAATCACATTATAGAATTTCCATTCGTAATTGTGCAAACTATTTATTTTTAATATTTGTGAAATGCGAAAGTCAATGCAAATATTTAAAACAGAAAAATTAAATATAATATATATATATATATATATAATATATATATATAATATATATATAATATTAATATTATACATATATTATATAATATATAATTATATATATATAATATATATTATTATATACTATATATATTATATATATATATATATATTTTTTACACCCTCCTCTCGGAAAGATAGTCGCTGAAATTTAAACAGTTAACAACAATTTTAGCTTTTCTTGTGATCTAACAAAATTTAAAGATATCGTATGCGGTGTTATTAAAGTACTGCATGCAAATGTTGTTTCATAAGGTGTTTGGAAAATAGATAACAGGAGCCATGGGCCGTAGGCAGGATTTCCATTTAGGGGGGGTAATGAGTGATATAATATATATATTATATATATAGTATATATATAAATATATATATATATATATATATATATATATATATATATATATATATATATATATATATATATATATATTAATTAAATATTTTTATATATATAATATATATATATATATATATATATATAAATAAGTGTGTGTGTGTGTACGCAAAATTTGACTTATGGGTTATATCACAGAATAAAAAAGTTATTTCGGTTATAAAATAAATAAAATTACAAGTCTACAACAGTTGTAATTAAAAAATTTTAAGTAAAATTAAAAATATCTATTTGAGAAACGTAAAGTATTATTTATGGGGCTGGTGAGATCTGAGTCCTGAGTGGTAACTAACATTAAATTTAAACCAACATCAGACGCCTTGGATTTTCAGCGAATTTCGCAATTACATTTGTTTCCAATTCGTTTATTTTTTCACTTTTTCACATTAAATTTTATGAATACTCATCGTACATAGTTTATTAAGCCTGTTTTTGTCATCGTTTCATAGCCAAGTCTTTACTCTTCGCAGAGTGCTGAAAGACCTTTCAATGGTACTGATTGAACACGGTAGCACACTCAAAAAAATTAACGTTTGAAAATACCACAAATTGGGGTTCTTTTAAACACATCCATATGTTTAAATACGCGCCAAACACAATTAGTGTTTCGCAATTTTAACCAAAATTGTTTAAAACGCAAAACAACAATTGTAGAAATGTAACTATAAATTGTTGGTTATTTTATTATCGAATCAGGTAACCAAGCGATTGGAAAATTTCAGTTTGCTTTAACATAAACAATGGTAAAGCTAAACAATCTTATGTTGTGCTTAAATAATCAATTGTTTAAGAATTTTGAACATATCAAAATGTTTAGCTCTCATCTCACGATTTTTTTCGGTGCACCATTGCAATTAATACAGGTTTTTGATTTGAGAAAAAAAGGAATCGGCTTCTTTGATTACTTCTCAGTAAGTTTCAAACAAATCTTCATCTTGTTTTTTCCATTTTTTATCCAGCCAAAAAGGTTTTACCATGGAAAGTCAGTTTCGGCTGTGAATTTTGTCAGTTTCGGTAGAATTTTATTATCAAGATCATTAAACTTTCTCACGCAAACTGCGTACGGGAGCACCTAACATAAGAAACGGATGCAAATGAAAAAGATAAAAATGCTTGCACATGTTGTTTTCTGAAAATCTAGTCCCGTACCCCCCCGCCCCCAAAGAGATGAAGTGAGTCCCAAAGATAAGACATACAAGGTACAAAAACCGCTCCAATATCAGCAGAAGTTTCAGCAGGATGATTGCTTTATGTTGTTGAGATTGTTTATTTTCTAGGTGGTGCAATTTCTACTACAGAAAACTCAGCAGTATAACATTGGCGGATAAGAGCAGATCAGCAAATTTTGATCAGCAGTTTTGCATTGGTCTTTGACAAAACTCAAGAATTCCCTTTTGGTTGATCAGATACAGGCTTAAGGTAATAAATTTTTTTTTGTTTTGATAAATGCTAACCGCTGGTTGCAACTAAAGCAAAATAATATTGGCTATTAACGGAAGAGGCATATATTGAAATTGGGGCTTTGCTGCCGAACAAAAATAATAAAAAAAACTGTTTTTCCTTGATTGATTGTTTACCTTCAACGACTTTTTATCATATTTTGGTATTGAAAATAGCAATACTATGTTATTTTTGAGTCCAGCGGGTTTCACACAGTTTAGGCAAGTTGGGAAATGTATTTTCTTTTTAGCGTGGAGTCTTCTCTGAAAAAGTTTGTCTTTATTGTGGCATAGTAATTTTTGAATTTTTTTTTCGGAATAAGATGTTTAGAATTTCATTAATACAAATTCAGGCCGTAATGGCTTACAACGCTAAATAAAAAAAAAAATTAAAAATTTTTTTTTCATATTTTCTCTTCCCCGCAGTTTCTTTTTGAACCCTATGTTCTAATCTCTCATGCCAATGGCTCTCGCAGCTGTCGTACCCCACTGACCACGCATACACTCGTAAAAACCTCTTTTATAAAACAAATCAATCGTTTGGCAAAATGGTTCAAGAACTTTCAAAAACCCCAGAAATTTTTCCTCGACAAGTCCATTTCTTCAAGGTTCGAAAACCCTAATGTTATATGTATTGTTTCAACGATGGACCTGACAAATTCAGCAGTTTCAGTATGCCATTATGGAGTGAAGAGCGCAAAAAAAAAATTTGCAATACCGCGACGAATCATGTTTTTTTATGATAATTTCACACTAATTTTGATATTCATTTTGAATCATCGGAGACGTCCCGACGGCATTCTTTCCTGTCCTTGAAAATGTTCTTTCAATTTCACATCACCACTTTCTATATCGCAGCTTAATCAGTTCTTCATAAATACCTTCCAAATGCAGGTCTTTTACCTCTTAAAGGTAGTCTGGGTTCCGCAGAAATTATGGTCAAAATTGCTGTAATATTTCTTTTATTTTCCTGCAATTGTGTTTTGATGTGTTTGTCCTGCCAGCTAGCTGAATTTAAACGGGTAGGGTGCGCCGCGACAGTGGACGCCTTCATGTGATAATTTAACAACGCTTGGAAAGCAGCCAATGCTATCTCCGAACATACTGAGAGTTCCCCTAGCGGAGAATAGTCTGAAGAAGCTAGCTAGCTGTATAGAAGCACAAAGCTAGTTGACGCTTTAAGCCAATATGAAAACGAAAAAACATTAATACTTTAGAAAATTATATAATACTTTTAATAAAATACGTTAGTAATTAGTAATTATAAACTCATGGAGGTTGTTTAATTGTATTTTTTTTTTTTTTTTGTTAATTTTGTTTTTTTTCAGTTTTTCTAATAACAAAACCTTAAAAACGTCGTCGGCAAACATCTAAGGTTCATAATTTTTAATTCCCAAGATTTAGGGGCAGTGGCCCCCCGTGTCATACAACTCAAGATTCTGAAATTGCTAAAAGTATTTCAAGACTTTTAAAACCAGTGGAAGAAGTATATACAATGTAAGTCATTGGAGTCATGAATAGCTGTAAGTCTCCAGGTGTAAAGAGAGCATAAGAAATATGAACTGTGTAGAGCAAAGGTGGTGTCCCTCAAGGAGCTTCTTTCTCTCAATGAGAGGATATGTGATTGAAGAGTTCATGAAAGCAGTGTTGTCCGTTATAATAGCGATGTAATAAAGAGAGTGACCGGTGCTAGTGCGGGGGCAGAATTCGTTGATAAGAACAGAAAACCCGCTAGAAATCAACCCATTTGACCACAGAGGAGAGGTGTGAGTGGGGAACACACTCCCAGAATGCGTGAGGCAACTCTATACAGGTGTACGACAATCCCCTAAAAATTCAAACATAATCTGGGTGGTGTGAAGAAATTGCAGAAATGAACACCACAGCCATACATCAAACACCCACCTTTTTAGAAACTGTTTAGAAAGAGTAGTAATTTGAGCATTCGCAATATTAAGGTCAAGAAATAAACAAAACCACTAAGAATTATTAAAAACGATGAAGGTTTGAGTTATTGTTTTTCAAAAAAGATGTTATAGTTGTGTTGTGTGAAAACTTATGTGGAGTGGAAAGATGAAGAAACTGAGCTTTTTTGAGTAATTGAAAGCAGCCTTGTTCTCAATTCCCCGATTAGAAATTCGAGAAAAGATCAGATGCTAAGGTGTTGATCCAAGTCCCTCATAGCGGTGAGCAAATTGGTTGTTGATAAAGGAACGAGGTCTATCAAAATGAAGGGGAGTAATTAGAAGGGTAATAGTCGGTTGGGCAATATGGAAGTGGATTATGATGTGATGAATGAAGCAAAAATAGAGCGAGGTGTCCTTTTTTGTTGAAGGAGAAAAATAAGATAGTTTAGGATAAAACAAGAGTCGATGAGTAACACACCATCGCTACTATTTAATAGATTTAAACAAACTTATGAGGCGGCGTTGGTTGGTACTTTCAAACATCATTCTCCTTTGTTTTCAACACCTTTTCACGCGAAAATACTGAAGGAAAAGAGGAGACCATAGACAAGAAAAGACTAGATAAAGAAAGATACGGCATCGAAAAACTGTAGAGAAAACGAGCACAAAGCGTGTGTTTTTATTTAACGGGAGAGAAGCCGGGCATTGGAGAGCAGAGCAAAAGATCGGAAGTAATTGAAGATGTTTTCATTCTCTACACTAAAAATTCCTTTTTTTATTGCTGTATAGATTCGAAAACATTATAGAAGAAATAGAAGGTTGGAGCGATTTGCGGATTAGTTTTAGAGGGTTGGGATTGGTTTCCTTTTTTTGTCCAGTAAGAACGTTTCCAGCAAAAAAAAAAAAAAGCCCATGAGTAGAAAGACAGAAACGAAATAATTTACCAAGGCAGCAAGCTCGAAAGCACAAGTTTTTGAGAACTATAGGAGAATACTCCTGCCACCGTGTGTAACGCTTTTCTAAGTGTACAGCTCGTGGAAAAAAGCAGAAATACTTATCCTTTGGAAGAAATTGGCAATAATTAGCATAACTATGCTTGGAGGGAGGTGAGAAGAACGAATAGCACTGGAATAGTCTCAGGATGGAAATTAAAAAGCAACAGGTTGAAACAAAAAAATTCAGCTTTTAGTTGAAAAAGGTTAAACGGCATTCAGCCGACATAGAAAATAGTAAAAAGTGCAAGAGGAAAGTTAAGTTAAGAGTTACATTTTTTGAAAAAAATGTCCAGAAAGGACGCTTGTGGGGTGGAAGAAGGAGCCAGTAAGAAATTAATTTTTTTTCATGGTTTTTTTTTCCGCCTCGCCCTCCATTCCCTACAAATTTCCCTTCGTTCCCCTACATAATATCCCTAAAAATTTCTTTCTCTAATTTTCCCCTCTATCTTAACTTGGAGAAATTTTTTTAAAGTGTCGTAGAGAAAATAGATTTGCACAGAATTTTGGGAATGAAAATATGTTACA
>JABUQX010105912.1:30000-32506 GCA_015478945.1 Trachelipus rathkii | reverse complement strand
TGTGCTCTTCTAGAGCGCTGACAGTATTATATATATTAATATAGTATATATATATTATAAATTATATATATATATTATATATATATATATTATATATATTAATATATATATATATATATATATATTCTGTTTCTTTTTTCAAAAAAAAAACAATATTTGTATTAGGCACTTTCCTTTAAATTGTTATTACATAAAAATACAGATATCGAAATATCGCTGAACCCACTAATCGTTTAACCCATCCACGCTGTGATCGTGTTAACTTAAACTCAATTAAGAAGATAAGAGAAAAGTTGCCACTAGTTGCCTTTAATGTTATATCATGTAATTTTTTATATGTTAATTTGTTTTCAAGTTTTTTTTTATTTTTTTTTTAAGGGGCTCGAGCCGAGGGGACAGAGGGGAGGACGAAGTCCCCCTCGTCGTCCCCCGCTGAAGCCGAGAGACCCTGACTCTTTATATCTTTGCGAATTAATCTTGGGTATTCCTTTAGTTTTTAAAAAAAACAAAAAATAAAAACTTTTTGTCAACCTCACGCTCTATTCGCCTTGAAATAATCGAAAAAATATCGATTACATCGCTCGTTCGATATATATATATGGCGTGTTAACATCCTTTTAAAGGAAAAGTTCCTATATATATATATATACTAATACTATATAGTATTAATATATATATAATATATATATAATAATGTTTATATTACTATATATAACTATTTATATATATATATATTATATTATATAATATATATATATATATATATATAATATATTATATTATATATATATATATTATATATATATATATATTCCGTTTCTGCCAGGGATGGCATTTTTGGTGATTTTTTTGATTTTTTTAAAAAAATCAATTTGTGATTTTTTTGATTTTTTTGATATTTTTTATTTTTTGGATTCGTAAAGTCACGCGAAATATAATTTGCAGGTTGCAAATTATATATCGCGTGACGTTACGAATCTGAAAAAATACAAAAAAGTAAAAAAAATCAGAAAAATCACAACTTGTTGTAATTTTTTTATAAAAAAATCAAAAAAATTCACCAAAAAATTGCCATCCCTTGGTTTCTGCTAACAAGTTTACATAGCTGTTTAACGTTGTCATTGTTTAAAAGTTCAAAGATGACGAATCAAGAAACTGAGAAAACTTTACTTCAATTTGAAAATGTGTTCAGAAAGCATTTGGGTTGTTGCAACAGCACGCACATCAATTGAATGAGTTTTTGTGCTGCATAAATTTTGTTGAAATGTCCACATTCAAGAGAGAAAAATGGGAAAATTCTTTCATTAAAAGGATAAGATATTAAACCAAAACATTACGACTGAAAAAAGCTTATATTATATAATATTATATATATTATATTTATATATATTATTAATATATATATACTATACTATATATTATATATATATATAAATATATATATAATTATATCAGATATATATATATATATATATATAGTATTACTATATATATATATTATATATATATAAAGACAAAGTCTACCCTATTGACCTTTGATCTAAAGTAAATTTTTAATTTTAACTTATTATAAATTAAACTACATATAAAATATAATACAAGAAATCATAGGGAAAATTATATTTTGAAGTTATAATTCAAAAAAAAAAATATTACAATATTCATGTGTTTACTTTATGACGCGGAGTAATTTTTAGACATTCAATGTAGACTCATAACAGGGATGCCATCGTTTGAGTTTTTTCTCAAGTTCTTGAGTTTTTGGCATTCATCTTGAGTACTTGAGTTTTTGTCCTAAATATATATATATATATATATATATATATATATATATATATATATATATATATATATATATATATATATATATTATATATATATATATATAATATATATATATATATATATATATTATATTATATATATATATATATAGTATATTTATTTGTTTAAGGTATTACACGGCAAAATAGGGGCTCGAGCCGACGCGGAGCAGAAAGGGGGGACGATTCCATACCCGTTAGGGGGAGGCGGAGCGAACCCCGCGACACCCAAATACCAAAGAGCGGGTTTTCCGGAGACCTCCCCGGAGGGGGAAATAGTCCTACTCTGTCGTTTCCCCCGGAAGGCCGAGAGAACCCCGACTCCTGCCATCTTTGCGCTTTACCCTTGGAAAAGATCCGAGTTAAAAAAAAAAAAATAAAAAAAAATAAAGCTACATTAAAAACTATTTTGTTATTAGGTCATCAGTATAATTAAAGTTACATCCAATCCTTATAATAGAAAGTCTATTTATGATCCATAAAGATACCCTGTACTATTTTTGGGGGGGTAGCGAGTACTGTTCAAAAGGTCAATAACTAGCTCCATATATATATTATAATATATATATATAGTATATATATATAATATATATATATATATATATATATATATATATATATATATATATATATATATATATATATATATATATATATATCAGGGTTGGGGATTTTTTTGATTT
>JABUQX010105912.1:15000-25000 GCA_015478945.1 Trachelipus rathkii | reverse complement strand
TATATTTAGACGAAGGCCAAATTCGGCGAGTTTTAGTTTACAGTATATTATAATGCAGACTGCAATGAGTGATCATAAACTTCCAGTATTAAATCATGTGGATTGGTTTTGAGTATCATTATATATCATTAGTTTTGACTAAGCCAAATTGGTGAATTTGTAGTTACAGTAATTTGACAAAGAGCTAGGGGCTTTTGATTGCATGAGCATGTTTGGGTAGGGGTATGACTGCGGACAGTTTCGACAGAGGCCCATGTGGCGTTTTTACTGGCTCGTATATTCTTAATGTCTTAAAGCCGCATGGTCCTTTTTAATAAAAATTAATAATTGAGAAGCCGCATTGGCCCCTCTAGAATGTCCCAGTCAACCCATAAAATTAAGAATTAAAAATAATTTTTAATAATAATTAATGTAATTAAGAAAATGAGTATTTATAATTAAGAAGCCACATGGGCCTACGTAGACTGTCCCAGTCAACCAACAAAAAATTAATAAATAAGAATTAATAGTAAGAAGCCACATGGGCCTTTCTTGACTGTCACATTCTAGAGGGGTCAATGCGGCTTCTTAATTATTATTTTTAATTATTAATTATTATTGGTTGACTGGGACAGTCTAGATAGGCCCATGCGGCTTCTTAAGTATTATTCTTATTTATTAATTATTATGGATTGACTGGGACATTCTAGAGGGGCCGATGCGACTTTATAATTATTATTCTTAATTATTAATTATTGTTGGTTGACTGGGACAGTGTAGGTAGGCCCATTGGCTTCTTAATTATAAATACTATTCACTAATTACATTAATTATTATTTTTAAAAATTATTCTTAATTTCTTAATTTTTATGGGTTGACTGGGACATTCAAAAGGGGCCAATGCGCTCTCAATATTTATTTTATTGGTTGACTGGGACCAGTCTTAAAAAGGACAATTGCGGCTTCTTAAGATTACGTTCTTATTTAAATGAGTACATGGACCATCTAGAGGATCAATTGGCTTAATTATTATTTTTAATTATTAATTATTATTGGTTGACTGGACAGTCTAGATAGGCCACGCGGCTTCTTAAGTATTATCTTATTTATTTATTTATTATGGGTTGACTGACATCTAGATGGCCAATGCGCGCTTCTAATTATTAAATTTTTTCTTGTTGACTGCGGACAGTCAAAAAAGGACATGCGGCTTCTTAATTAAGATTATTCTTATTTAGTTTTTTTATGGTTGACTGGAACATTCTTAAGAGGTGGTTAATGGCAATCTTCTTAATATATCTGAATAATTAATTAAGAAGCTGCATTAAGCTCTCTAGAATTGTCCAGGTCTACCCATAATAAAATAAGAATAATACTTAAGATGCCGCATGGTCCTATTTAGACGGTCCCAGTCAACCAATAAAACTTAATCAATAAGAAGCCGCAGTTGGCCACTCTAGAATGTCCCATCCCAGTCAACCCATAATAAATAATATATAAGAATAATTTACTTAAGAAGCCTCATAGCCACCTATCTAGACTGCTTCCCAGTCAACCAATATATATATATACTATATATATATATATATATATATAATATATAATATATATATATATATATATATATATCATATATTAAATATATACTATATATATTATATATATAATATATATATATATATATATATATATATATATATATATATATATATATATATATATATATTATATATAAATATAAATATTATATAATAATTAAAAATAATAATTAAGAAACCGCATTAACGCCTCTAGAATATCCCACTCAACTCATAATAAATTTGAATAATACTTAAGAACCGGCATGGTCCTTTTTAGATTGTCCCAGTCAACTAATAAAATTAATAATTAAGAAGCCGCATGGCCCCTCTAGAGTCCCAGACAACTCATAATAAATATCAAATAATAAAAGAATAATACTTAAGAAGCCGCATGAGCCTATTTCTATCTAGACTGTCCCAGTCAACCAATAATAATTAATAATTAAAAATAATAATTAAGAAGCCGCATTGACCCCTCTAGAATGTCCCACTCAACTCATAATAAATAAGAATAATACTTAAGAAGCCGCATGGTCCTTTTTAGATTGTCCCAGTCAACCAATAAAAATTAATAATTAAGAAGCCGCATGGGCCACTCTAGAATGTCTCAGTCAACCCATAATAAATAATAAATAAGAATAATACTTAAGAAGCCGCATGGGCCTATCTAGACAACTTCACGCCTATTTTTATCCTCAAAGCCAAAAATCTAACTCCTCGTTGCTTTATGTTGTGCCCTCTCCAGCATATCTATGTCTTTTCTAATAAAGGTGCTAAAATTGTAGACAATATTCAAATACTGGCCTAACATATGTATTATACGACATTATGCAAAACCAATATATATAATTAGTCTGCATCTGGCATTAATTTTCAATTTTTAACCCTAGGCCCTAGCTCTGGGTTCAAAATCTTACAATGGAAACAATGAAACACAACACTAAAGAATGTTACAGATTACGGGTTACAATGCCAATAGTTTGTTGAAAATTGAAAAAATATATATTAAAAACATCATAATATATATAGTTTTATTTTATTTTTTATTTCTATTGAAGTTAAATCACTTAAATATACAAAAAAAAATAAAAAAAATATAAAAAAAAAAAAATAAAAAAAATCAAAAAAAAATCAAAAAAAAATCAATAAAATCAAAAAAATCATGATTTATTTATAAAAAAATCAAGTAAAAATCAATTTTTTTTTTTCATTTTTTTTTTTCCCCCTCCCTGATATATATATATATATATATATATATATATATATATTGGCCAGCGTCTGGATTAGCCGTCATATGTATCTAAAAACTATTAATGCTACAGTAAAACGGAATACATTGCCTCTGGAATGCTGGTCCAAAGTTTGCCCTGGAAATGTAAAAAAAAAAAAAAAAAAAAAAAAAAAAAAAAAAAAAAAAAAAAAATAAATTATATCTCAAAAACTACAATAGCTACAGCGAAAAGGAATACATTTTTGGAATCCTGGTAAAATTTCACATAGAAGAAAATGTAAAAAAAAATTATTGTTATAATGGTTATAATATGATTAGAAGGCCTATTTAGAGACTTTTATTGGTTCTCGTTAAAATAAATAGACTTTCTATTAAAAATTTTGCTTTATACGGCACACTAGGGGCTCGAGCGACGGGGAACATAGGGGGGGACGTTTTCCAGTACCCTCCGTAGGGGAGGGGCGAGGAACCCCCGCGACACCCAAATACAAAGAGCGGGGTTCCGGAGACCCTCCGGAGGGGGAAATTAGTCCTACCCCGTAGTTCCCCGGACGAAGACCGAACTCCTAGCCATCGGTGCGGTATACCTTGGGGTATTCTTTAGTAAAAAAAAAAAAGCAAAATTTAATAGAAATCTATTTATTTTACGAGAAACCAATAAAAGTCTCTAAATAGGCCTTTTAATCAAATTACTATAATTATTAACAATAATTTTTTTTTTTTTTTTTTTTTTACATTTTCTTATGTGAAATTTTACAAGGATTCCAAAAATGTTCTTTTCGCTGTAGCTTATTGAGTTTTTGAGATATAATTTTTTGTATTTATTATTTTTATTTTTTTTTTTTTTTTTTTTTTTACATTTCCAGGGCAAACTTTGTACCAGGCATTCCAGCAATGTATCCGTTTTACTTCATCTTGTAGCCACATTAATAGTTTTTAGATACATATGACGCGCTAATCCAGACGCTGAACCTAGTATATATATTATAATATATATATATATATATATAATATATATATATATATATATATATTATATATATATATTATATATATATAATATTATATATATATATATAATATATATTATATATATATATAATATATATATATAATATTATATATATATATAGCATAATGAATCTATGTTTATTTATATATTTATATTCCTGAAGGGAGGGATCGTTCCCAGAGCGAAGGCTGGATGGCATTACCTTGGTTTGACGTTTCATATTATGTTACGAGGAAGATATTTCGATTTGACGCGCTTGGAGTATTGTGTTGTTTGGATATTCGGAGATCGTTCTCTGTGTTAACTGGGTATGGATGTATTTGATAATGGGTGTGTATATCTTTGGGCGGGGTAGGATGGATGTGCATTGGTATAGCTGGTGTAATTTTTTTCGTTCTGGGTCGAGGTGTTGTTTTAATGTTTGGTATAGAGGCCGGGTGTTCTGCATGTTAAGGGTAATTTTCTGTAAAGTTGGCAGCCTATCATGTCACGATGGGTTTCTAGGGGAAATTTTTTTGTTTCGGTTTGTGAGTATTGGATGGGTGTGGAGGGGAGGCAGCTTTTTATTATTCTAAGAGTCTTGTTTTGAATCACCTCTAGTTTTTGGATGTTGGATTGTGATATTGTGGAAGCCCAAACGTGCGATGCATACATAGTCAAAATGGGACAGAGGTATTGTCTGTATACTGTTGAAAGGAACTCTTTTTGTTGGTCGAAATATTCCGGTTAGTGCTTTCATTACATTCCATTTATTTGTCTCTCTAGAGATAATGTTGTTAAGTGGGTGGGGGGGGGGATGAATGTCATGTCTGTATCAACAGTTAAGATAAAGATAGTGGATTGTTTGTTAAGAGGGGGGTCTGTTGTTTGAAAATAAGAGTGTTGAGTCGGTATTTGATTCTCTTCTATCGGGTGTAGTAAAGTTATCGAAAATTTTTTTGGGAAGGGGATAATTCTGTTTATTGAGAGCCATTGTTCTAACCGATTTACCTATTGTTGTAGTTCTTGTCTTGCTGTATTTATAGAGGGACTTTGGGCTGTGATTGCGAGGTCATCTGCATAGCTATTAATTTTTATAGTGAGGGTGTGTGGGTTGTGGTAAATCGTACATAACAAAAAAAAAAGTGTTAGGGATAGGATGATACCTTGGGGGACACCATTATATAATCTGTATGTTCGAGAGGTGGACGTCCTTGTATCATCCTAGTTCTATGACCGGATTAGATATTTTCTGTAATTTTCTTGACATTTATGTTTATTTCCAGTTTTGAATACTTTGTCTATTAAGAGGTGACATGGAATTATGCCAAATGCATTGTTTATGACTATTGCCACTAGGAGAGTGCGAGAGGGTGGTACGTTTTGCATTAGATCGGTAAATAGTGTGGCAGTGGAGTATTTTTGCTTGAATCCATTTTGTGTATCTGAGAGGGGGATTAAGGGGAAATTTTATTCAGGATCAATAATATATATATATATATATATATATATATATATATATACATATATATATATATTAATATATAAATATATATATATATATATATATATATATATATATATATATATATATATATATATATATATATATATATATATATATATATATATATATATATATATTCTCCCACATATTAACCTCAATCCCAAGATCGGAAAACAACCTCAATCCCGAGATCGGAAATTGGTCAGGAAAAGTATATGTATGGTTTCTGACCAAGTGGTATATATTATTTAAGGGCAAGGATATTGAGCCCGATAGCAAGCCCTCCTTCAGCGCAACGCAGTCGGAGTGTTTGCCACCGCGGGCGTGAGTTCGCATCCTAATACGTGGCTTTTCCAATGCGAGAAGCATGAGAGAAGTGATTTGTATGTGAATAGATTATTCTGTTGTATGTGTTGGTAGTAGAGGTGTAGCGGATATCCGCAACCGCATCCGCATATGCGGATATCCGCATCATTTTTCTCTATCCGCATCCGCATTCGCATCCGCATGAATTTTTTTTGCGGATAGCGGATAGTATTCATTTATGAATTATGAGACTAAATGTTCCTCAACTTTCTGTAACGCAAGATGTTCAGACTCGTTGGAATAGTAGTTTATACATGCTTGAGAGGATGAGAGAAATAAATGAAGCTGTCTTCCCTTATGCTTCGAGCAAACACAAAGTGAAAGGCCGGACAGGTGATGATAATACGATTTTAGGTAATTGTATTATTCTTTTTAAACCGTTTGAAGAGGTAACTAAGACTATTAGATCAAAAAATTCTTGTTTGTCAGACGGGATTCCTCTAGTTGCAACGATGAAAGCTGTGCTAAATACTGCTATTAAAAGTAAGGGACTTTCAAAGGTGACAGAGACACTTATGCTGGAGATAGATAACAGATTTCAAAATCTGCAAAACGATTACGCATCTGCAATAGCAACTTCTCTGAATCCTAGATACAAAACCAAATTTCTTGAACCACGTGTTTCACAGAGGGTTAAAATTTAATATGCCTATGTGATGAAATGCTGCTAAAAGCAGAAATTTCATCAGCCAATTGAAAGGAAAAGATTACATAAACAGCCCACATTTACCATCTGTTAGCGAAACCATTGCTGAATCCATGAACGTTCCTTTGGCTTCTAGCAGCAATGAAGAGTCTTGTTCAGAGGTGTCAAAAGACACTCTGTCATTGATCGAAGATTATCAAAAGAGAAAACTCTTGGAATCGGATAAAGATCCATTGGTTTGATGGCGTCATAATTGTAAAAGTTTTCCACATCTTGCAGAACTTGCCAGGAAATATTTAGCATGCCCTTCAACAAGTGTAGCTAGTGAGCCTCTTTTCAGCGGTGCAGATCTCATTTACGAAGAAAAAAGAAGCAAACTCTCCGTTGAATGGGCTAGAAGCTTTAGTTTTTGTAGCATAATTTGAGAATTATTAATTTCAAGTATTATTATATATGACCTTTTTTCCAAATGGGTGGAGGCTAAGAGATTGGTCCGCGTTGGGTCCACGTCCCAATCTGTCGACACACATCTAAATATGTTATATATATATATATATATATATATATATATATATATATATATATATATATATATATATATATATATATATATATATATATATATTATTAAGAGTATATATATATAGGTATATATATATATATATATATATATATATATATATAAAGACTTCTAAGACTCTAAAAATTAACTATCCGCTATCCGCATCCGCAATCAGCGGATAGTGATTTTTACTATCCGCAACCGCATGCATCCGCGGATAGTGAAAATCACCATCCGCTACACCTCTAGTTGGTAGTGATGTGAGTGTGTATTGAGATTAGTGTAATACACTACGCCGTAAACTGCAAATAAATATTACAGAAAATCTCCTACTGACGACATTTTTTGTGTCCGTTCACGTAGCCGAACTAGGATACGAACCCATAACTGAGAAGAAATCCGCGTTCTGAAGACGAGCCCAAAAATCTCGCCTTAACCCACTGAGCCAAGCGTGAACTCATATATATATATATATATATATATATATATATATATATATATATATATATATATATATATATATATATATATATATATATATATATATATATATATATATATATATATATATATATATATATATATTAAAAAAAATATCCATATTATTTATATATATATATATATATATATATATATATATATATATGCAACAAGAAGCCTACCTACCCGATAACTATCCAGAACCAATATTCTATGGCTTTGATGCCATCTTCACACCCCAAATCCCCCCAAAATCACACTCTACTAACCCTTATACATAACTCACTTTCATACATAAACACCACCTCACAAACTACAACGGCATTAAACGACAACATCACCAAAATACAATCCTTCATGCAACAATAAATAAACCACACAATCTAATAAACCTCTACATTCCCCACCACACCTCAACACACTGCCCCAGAAATTACAAACCAAACCTCACCGAAATCTCCCACCTCACAAACTTTATAATGGGAGGCGACTTCAGCGCCCATCACCCTACATGGTACACCGCCCAAAAAGCAAACCAAAGAGGAACACACATCATAACCAATCTCGAAAACTTAAACATCCTAAACAACACAAACAGCCAAACCTGAAACCCACCCCAAACCAACCAAACACGCACATCAAGAGACATAACGCTATGTTCACCACATTTACACACAAAACTCCATAGGTCAACACAAACCGATCTAAACTCCGACCACTTCCCCATCATCATAAAATACCAAAATGTCAACAAACCAAAATACCCACTCAGAAAAACATACACAAACTACAAAAAGAGCAGACTGGACCCAATTAACCAACTATATAGAAAACAACATACATCCCCTAAATATCACAAACGCACCAACGCTCAACAAGGCCATACAAAACTTCACTTCTATAATCCAAAAAGCAGCTGGCAAATCCATTCCTAGAGGATACATCAAAAATACAACCCAACCCTAACACCTGAGATAGAACAACAACTAATCAAACAACGCAACTCACTCAGAAAAATAATACCCACATAATTGCAAACGACATCACAGATTAACGCCTTAAACACCCAAATCATAAAGTTAACAAACACACACTCTTCAAACAACTTTCAAACCTTCATCACCAAGAATACCCAACACACGAATAACACCACAATGTGGAAAACAATAAATACACTGAAAAACTCAACCAATCAACAAACACATGCTCACGAATCCATCCAAAACCCAAACACACAAAACCTCTAATCAAACAAACAACACGCATACATTCTCGCAACTCTCTTCACAAACCAGAGTCAAAACTCACACACCCTCAAAGCAGGAAAATCGTCAAAGCTCTCAAGAAAATAAAACTCAACCACGACCCAACAATGGAAATAGCCGCAATTGACCTAGAAAACATAACAAAGATACTTAAAAGCTCACCTGCAACTGGCCCTGACAACATCTCAAGCAAGCACCTCAAACACCTAGGGAACACAGCTTTAACTCAATTAGCACAAATATATATAATAGTTCCATCAGGCTAAATTTCATTTTCCCTCTCTGGATAAAAGTTATCATTATACCCAAACTAAAACCAGGAAAAGACCCCTCTGACCCTTCATCATATCGTCCCATCACCCTATTATCAACACTATGCAAACTACTAGAAAAAAACATACTAAACAAAATAACTTCACACATTATCAAACACAAATTCCAACACGGTTTCAAACAAAACCATTCAACTACAACCGCACTCATAAACATTATTCAACCCACAATAAACGGCCTAAACGCAAAACCCACTCACAAAACAATAATCATAGCAATCGACATCAACAAAGCATTTGATACAGTTCTTAAACATAACTTGACCCACAAAATGGCAAAAACCAATATCCCCACCAACCTAAAGAAATAGATTTCCAATTTCTTATCAGGAAGAACAGCACAAATACAAACAAGCAATACAAAATTCAGAACAGTAAACATCGATAACGGAGTACCTCAAGGCGCAATACTGTCCTTCACAATATTCAACCTATTCACGGCCGATCTCTCCACAATCACAAAAAGAACACACAATCATAACGACCACGCAAATGACATTGCTATATCCACTACACACCAGAACCTAAACACGGCCACAAACCTGACACAACAATACATCAACCAACTTCAAACATTGCAGACAGAAAACAGAATGTCCGCCTCACCAAAAAAATCTTCAATTACTTTAATCACTCCCGACCGCCAACTTGGAACCTTCATTCCAAGTCTACTTAAACCACATTACTATACCCTTCAATAAAACTCCCAAAATCCTCAGAGTAATACTGGACACTCATCTCACCTTCACAAAACACACACACAACATAATTTCATCTGCAAACAAGAAACTGAACATATTAAGGACCACCGCTGGTACAGACTTCATAAGCAATAAACAAACATCCACCACCTTATACAAACAATATATTCGTCAGACTTTAAACTATACCTCTCCAACTTGACACCCACTACTGACAAAAAACAACATAAAGAAACTCCAAACGACACAAAACAAACCACTGAGAATCATATCAGGATGCATATCAACAACACCTCAGCTACAACTACCGGAAGAAATCAAAATACTACCCATAGACACTCACCTGGATATGTTAGGCAC
>JABUQX010105912.1:7500-10000 GCA_015478945.1 Trachelipus rathkii | reverse complement strand
GGATAAAGCTACATACAAGATCATATGAAGAATGAATATTCGGCGCACAGTCGGCTCGTTGGAAGGTTTTCATCGCATGGTTATGGGAGGAATGCGATCCAAAAACACCAAATAAAACGTCCGGTAGCTCAAGCTGTAGAGCACCGCCACAACTAGTGAGAGACCATTTGTCAATGCGTCGGCCTTGCAGTGTGAAGCTGTTCTTTCTTGACTCGTCATTGCTTCAGACTTTAAAAATTGAGCACACCCCCTCCTAAATTAGGGCTCTGCCTCATAACCTTTACTTAACGTATATATATATATATATATATATTATATAATTATATTATATATATATATATTATATATATTATCTATATATATATATATATAAATATATATATATAATATATATATATATATAAATATATATATATTATCATATATATCAGTGGCCGACTGATAAGCCAACTTTTTATCTACTCGACTTCTCTCTCCCTCTTTGTTGTTTTCTTCAGTTTAAGCTACCCTTTAGATTGATCCAATAATTAAACAAACAGCTAGTATAAATATAATATCATTGTCATGAGAGAAATTCCTCGTACATGGAGTCTTTTATTCCTTCAGTATCTTAAATAAAGATGGTATAAGTTGAAGGTTGAATTTATTAGAATATAAATCCAAATTGAAAAATAAGACTGCTGCGTTAAAAATCTTCGAAGTTTCAATTGCATATTGTGTGTGATGGGAAGTCGAAAGTAAACAATAAACTTCCATAAGTGATGAAGCATCAGAGGTCATTAATTTATAACTCTGTCAAGTTTAAAATTTTCCCGACTCCAAACTATATCTTGAAAGTTACCGACTCCGACTCCTGACCGCTTGAATTAGCGAAACAGGGTACTTGCAATATAAGTCAGGTTGAAGTGAACAAGATGAACTGAACAAATCGATTCAAATCTACCAAATCGTACAGTAGTTCATAAAAAATCTTTTCTCCGAAAATCGAAAGCAGGGAGGTGTGTTCTGACTCACCTGCTTATTAATCAACACAACTAACGCACACAGTATAGCTATAAAGCCCATGCACCATCCAACCATTGTACCCCTATTGATCGCCGAAATGTAATTATGACTGTGTTGAATGCCCGATATGAATTATCTCTAGAGGGCAATGTTTCCTTATATCCGATCTAATCTATTTCTTCACACTAAACGACTCCAACGCTTGCTCTGTGAGATCCTGTATTAAACAGCAAGTGACCCCGTCTCTCTCCTTTCTCATAATATCTAAGATAGCAATATCAATTCATAGCTCGAACGTGCAAGCCATCTGAAATTTTTATCTTCCAAATAGCGAGACATCTGATGATTCACCATTCTATTATAGCCGCTACCATTGGAAACTGGGATGTTTCCTGTATTAAATGACTCATTATATATAATATAATATATATATATTAATATATATATATATATATATATATATATATATATATATATATTATATATATATATATAATATATATATATATATATAATATAATATATATATAGTACAGTATACACTAGATAATATATATAACATATACATATATATTATATATATATATATAATATATCTATACATATATATAATATATATATATATAGATATACTATTATATAATATATTATAAAATATATATATATATATATATATAATATATTATAAGTGATATTTTAGGGGGGGGGGCCATGCCCCCCCCCGAAATTTTCTAGACACTAAAAAATTTAAGTATTCATATCCGTTAATAATATAAAATGCAGAAGTTAAATTAATTTATATAATCGTCGCTGCAGAACAAATCTCGTAAAGCCATATTAAAACTGAAACTTGAAAACCATCACGAGAAAATGCAAACATTAGAATCAGCTATTCTTGAAAAAATGTGTAAGCGCATCTGAATCTGAACTGATTATTGAAATTTGTACCAAGAAATAACAAATTCCAAAAATACAGACCCAACATTCCTTCTTCCAACCCACAGACTTATATCGCACATGCATTATACCATTTGAATGATTTAATATCAGCATTAGGAGAAGGGTTTTTATTTTCCTTGCAATTTTTCATACCGAACGGGTGTAATGTGCCATATGAAGATAAAAGATTGTGTAATATTTTACAAGAAGATCTCGCGAAAAAGCCCAAGCTGAAGATTATAAAAAAACAGGAAATCGGGAATTTATGGAAGTGAAATGCATCACACCACAAGTCACCAAAAACCGCTATTAATGAACTAGTTTCTGTTCGCCAGTTCAAATTTCCAATTATTTACATTCTGTTGCAAATACTGCAATTTTACCCGTGTTAATGCCTCAGTAGAAAGAAGCTTTTCAACATTAAGATTTCTGAAAACCTACTTGAGAAATACTAATGGAGATGAAAGACTTATTGAACTTGCCCTCCTCTATACATCGAAATATTGAAATAAAAATGAAGATATTTCTCGGACTTTGCTCACTCTCATGTCAGGCG
>JABUQX010105911.1:10000-15000 GCA_015478945.1 Trachelipus rathkii | reverse complement strand
CATCATTCAACCTCCAATTAACTGCCTAAACTCAAAACTTACTAATACAAAACAATAATCATAAAATTGGACATCAACATAAAGATCTGATACAGTACCCAACATAATCTTGATCCACAAAATAACATAATCTAACTTCCACACTAACCTAAAGAAATAAATTTCCAGCTCAAATACAAACAAATAATACAAAATCCAGAACAGTAAACATTAATAACGGAGTACCACAAGGCGCAATACTGTCCCCCACACTATTCAACCTATTCACGGCCGATCTCCCACAACCACAAACAGACCACACAATCATAACAACCTACGCAGATGACATTACCATAGCCACTACACACCAGAACCTAAACACGGCCACAAACCTGACACAGCAATACATCAACCAACTTCAAACATGGCTAACAGAAAACAGAATGTCCGCCTCACCAAACAAATCATCAATTACTTTAATCACCACCGACCGCCAACTTGGCACCACACACCCCCAAGTCTACTTAAACAACATTGCCATACCTTCAACAAAACTCCCAAAATCCTTGGAGTAACACTTGACACTCATCTCACCTTCACAAAACACACAGACAATATAATTTCATCTGCAAACAAGAAACTGAACATATTAAGAACCATCACTGGCACAGACTTCACAAATAAACAGACATCCACCACCATATACAAACAATACCTTCTTTTCAAAGTACGATCCAACTTGGAAACCCACTACTGACTAAAAACAACATAAAGAAACTCCAAACGACACAAAACAAAGCAATAAGAATCATAACAGGATGCACATCAACAATACCACAGCAACACCTACACGAAGAAACCAAAATACTACCCATAGACACACACCTGGACATGATAGGCACACAATTCTTTTCCAAAACCCAAACACCCCAACACCCATGCCACATTGCACTCTCTAACCCCACCCACCACAGACTCAAACAACCTCCTTCTTCACCAGCTCTATATTACAAACAAATTCTGAACAACATTCCACCTCCACCAAACAACACATCATACACCAAACAAATCCACACGACACTAACAGAAAACTACTTAAGACGCAGACCACCAAACAACATTTTAAACAAACACCCACCAGAAATAGCACCAGAATTCAACTCACTACCAAGAACCAGTCAGTCATCCTTGGCCAAATTAAGATGCGGCCACCACCCTAACTTACAATATTACAAACACAGATTCAACCTCAACCAAACCACCACAAACATCTGTCAAAACTGTAACCAGGTCCCGGAGGACACATCTCACTTTTTTCTCTCCTGTCTATCTAACTCTCAACCCAGAACAATCTGGAACATTTCATCCCTGGAAGATCTCTGGAGGAGGCCGGTTGCGTCGGCGGGGTATTTGGACGCGGTATGCAATGAGAAGGTATATATATATATATATATATATATATATATATATATAGTATGTATATATATGGTAAATATATATATATATAGGAGATAGAGAGATATACATATATATATATATATATATATATATATACATATATATAGATGGAGAGAGAGAGGGAGTGAGAGAGAGAGTATATATATATATATATATATATATATATATATATATATATAAGAGAGAGAGAGAGAGAGAGAGAGAGAGAGAGAGAGAGAGAGAGAGACAGAGAGAGAGAGAGAGAGAGCAGTACAGATTGAAAGATATATATATATATATATATATATATATGTGTGTGTGTGTGTATGTGTGTGTGTGTGTGTGTGTGTTTGTTTTTGTGGATGTTAAATCAGTGAGTGGTTTAGGAATGGGATTATCGGATCAATATGTTGTTCTATGTAAAATTGTTAGTGGGGGCTTTGATGGAGAGGAAGGTGATACGAAGGAAGTGGGCAAAATTAAGAGTGAGAAGTTAAATGAAATTAAGGTAATATGGGATATATATAAGAGCGTCAGTAAGTAAATCAGTTGATCAGAACAAGCTGAAACTGAGCAAATCTGGGAGCAAATGAAGGAAGCAATTGTTAGTGCAAAAGAAGTATGTGGATGTGCTAGAAGCAAGAATGTTAACAGTGAGTGGTGGAATGAAGAGGTGATGCAAGCGGTTAAAAGTAAAAAGAAGCGTGGTTGAATAATAAAATCAAATATAAGTTTCAAAAGCAGATGGAATTATAGTAAGGAGGAAAAGAACATTAAAGTAATAATGTAGGAGAAAGAAGAGGTAAAAATGAACAATTTGGAAGGAGGATGAATTGGGACTTACAAGGGAATAATAAGCTCTTCTGGAAGGAAACGCGAAATGTTAAGAATGAAAATAAAGGGAACCTGCTCAGAATAATGAATAGGATGGTGCTTTTGTAACTGATGAAATGGATGTGAAGGAAGTGTGGAAAGAACACTGAAAATCTGCACAATATTGCAGTAATGAACAGGTGATAGTGAATGTGTGTGGGTTTGATGGTGTAAGAAGGAATAGGTATTTTGAGGATGAGGTTATTACTTATTAGCAAGGAGGAGGTAATTGGTAGAGTGAGAAAGTTGAAGAATGGTAAATCTGCAGGCATAGATGAAATTACTGGTGAAATTATCAAGAACGGAGGCGAGATGGTGATTGATTGGATTTAAAAGTTGTGTAATAAAGCGTTTATGGAGGGTATAGTTCTAAGGGATTGGAGGAGAGCAATAATAGTACACTTATATAAGGGCAAGTGGAGATAAGGGGAACTGCAAAAATTATAAGGGAATGTTTAATGATGTTGTAGGGAAGATATATGTTGGTATTTTGTCGAAAGAGTGCGTCGAGTGACTGAATGAACAGATTGGTGAAGAACAAGGTGCGTTTAGGGGTGGTAGAGGATGTGTGTCACCTTTACATTGAAACAAATGATTGAGAAAATGAGGGAGAAGAAGAATAAATTGTATTTAGGTTTTATGGATTTGCAACAGGCGTATGATAGGGTTAATAGGGAAGCTCTATGGCAGGTGTTAGTGATATATGGTGTTGGTGGTGGTGGTTTTTAATGGACCGTAAGTATATAAGTGATGATAGTGGAAAAGAACAAATTGTGTCAAAGGTGATTGGTTTAGTATTAATAACGGAGTCAGGGCTGTGTTATGTCTCCTTGGTTATTCAATTATATATGATGTTATGAAAGAATTAGAGGTGGGGGGTGGCAGTGAAATGGTGTTAGAATGATGGAGAATGCAGATGAGCGGGGGTGCACTACCTATTATATGCGGATGATTTGGTTCTTTTGTGGCGAATCTGAAGAGAGTTTAAGAAGATTGGCAGAGAGATTCGGCGGAATGGTAAAGAGGGGTTTGAAAGTAAATACAGATAAGAGTAAGGTTATGGTTGTGAGTGAGGATAGCCCTCAGTGTGAAGTTATGTTAGATGGTGAGCAGCTGAAACAAGTGTCTGAGTTTAAATATTTAGGCAATATGTTAGAGAGTAAACGGATGATGCAGAGTGTAGTAGGAAAGTGAATGGCAGGAACGTGGCTGGTGCAATCGTTGCGAATGTAAAGTACTAGTCTGAGTGCGCTAGGTCTGGTATGAGGGTATGCTGTTACCAGATATTGTATAGTGGCGAGACTATGGTCTGAATAGTATAGATCTAAAGCTCATCGTGTTAGATGAATCTTAGGGGCGTGCTAGGTGTGAGAAGAATTGATAAAATGAGGAATGAACGTATTAGAGAGTTGTGTGGTGTGAAGAAAGGGGTAAACGAGAGAATAAACGAGAGTACATTGAGATGGTTTGTCGCGTAGAAAGAATGAAATGAGTTAGTCGGTTGGTTAATTGGATGTATAGTGGCGAGTGTGTTGGGAACCACCTGGCTTGGAGACACAGGGTGGACTGAGTCGAGTACGGAATAGAGAGAATGGAGATTAGAAGTGAGAATAAAGGCATAATAGGAGAAAATGGCGGCGTTGTAGGGGGTGGTGGTTAGTTCACCAGGGTGCCAGGGATGAATCCCTACCTGATTTACCATAGTGAGAATCCGTCGCAGGTTCGGTGAAGCCCAGGGCGGATCTTCTGATCGCGACGAGTCCTCACTTCCACCACGGCACAGAGGGGGCGTTAAGGCTGGCTTTCTTTCGACCTTTGTCGTTTTTCACCGTTTCTTCTTTCCGAGGCCTAAGTCACGTACCCACCCCAATCTTGGGGAAAAAGGTAGATGAAGAAGATATATATATATATTATTATATATATATATATATATATATATATATATATATATATATATATATATATATATATATATATATATATATATATATATATATATATATATATATATATATATATATATATATATATATATATATTATATATATATATAACATATACATACATATATATATATATATATATATATATATATATATATATATATGTTATATATATATATATATATATATATATATATATATATATATATATATATATATATATATATATATATATATATATATATATATATATATATATATATTATCATCATCATCACCCACCTTCCCTCTCCCCAAGACTGGGGTAAGGTGCGTAGCATGCACTGGAAACAGAAAAGTAGTAGAAGAATATGACTTTAAGTCGAAAAGAAAGCCCAGCCTTACCGCCCCTTTATACCTTTTAGTGAGAACTCGTCACAGTCAGAAAAATCCACCCTAGAGTTTCACGGGACCGCGACGGACCCTCACTATGGCATCTTCGTCAATGTAGGGTTCATCCCTTGGCCTACACAAAACCCCGTCATTCACTCCTATTATGTACCTTTCTTCTCGCCGTTACCAAACTCGTATTTCTCTCCAGACATTCCTTTACTGACTCACTCCACTTTTTCTTCGGTCTCCCAGCCGGTCGATTCACAACACTCACCACTATATATCAGCTTAACCAACCGACTATCATCCATCCTTTTCCACATGATCAAACCATCTTAATATACATTCTTTCATTTAATCTCCCATTTACTCCTTTCACACCACACAACTCTAATG
>JABUQX010105911.1:5000-7500 GCA_015478945.1 Trachelipus rathkii | reverse complement strand
TTATTATTATTATTATTATTATTATTATTATTATTATTATTATTGAAATTTAATATTAATTTTATTTTTTTTTTTTTTTTTTTTTTTATTTTTATTCCTTTCCAATTCTAATTTAAAAAAAAAATATATACTGCCTCTCTCTCTCTCTCTCTCTCTCTCTCTCTATATATATATATATATATATATATATATATATATATATATATATATATATATATATATATATATATATATATATATATATATATATATATATATATATATATATATATAACTTTTGATAAGGTTCCCCACATAAGGCTGATGAAGAAGTTACTTCAATGTGGTATAGGTGGAGTGGTACATTTTTTTTTTAGTTGTCACCACCACTCACGGGCAGAGCCCTATTCAGGGAGGGGGTGTTGCACACCAAAGTTTCATCCGCTAGCGCGCAAATTACGCAGATGAGAACAGACGCAAGCTTTAAAGTGAGGAGATTAAATTCAGCAGGAACACAGAAGATGGAAGAGAATTAGTATTGAGTATTAGTATTGAGCTAGTAGTATTAGTATTAGTATTGAGACATAGAGAATATAGTTGAACGAGGGGCGGGGTATTAGTATTAGTATTGAGCTAGTATTGAGACATAGAGAATATAGTTGAACGAGGGGCGGGTCAGCACGTAAGCACATTCCCTCAAAACTCGGGGAGGAGCTTCCGGGCCACCCGCCTTCCTAACGTTCATAGATCTCAGGAGCCCGTGTACCTGATCAAATGTAATCACAGGTAAAGACATAGGACACCTGAGAGGAGAAGGAGAAGGAGAAGGAGGAGGAATGCCAGAATCGTCCAAGGTTGAGTTAGGGGAAAATAGGAGGCCGAAGAGATTGGCCTTTTCAGTTGGAGAGTTAGCAACAAAGCCATCAGATCGAATAAGAGGGGCAAAAGATGATTTACAGAAATTGTTAGAGATGTTTTTGGCAAGAGGCCAGAAAGATTTGTTAGTAGGAGATCCAAGGAGGTTAGTGCACTTTCGTTTGATGAAAGCCCGCTTTGCTCGTCGAAGAGTATCCCTGCAACGATTTCTAGCTGAATGAAAATTAGTGAGAGTGATAGGAGAACGAAAATTTTTCCACTCCCGATACGCGCTGTCTCTAGCCTGAATGGCCAGAGAACAAGCACGATCGAACCATGGATTATGAGGAGAGAAAGATTTAGTCGAAGAAGGAATGAACCTGCTCATCCCGTCAACGATTACAGCTCCCACCTTAGTGGCAGAAGCCGAAGCGTCATCAGAGACAAAGCAGTCATTCCAATTATAGTTAGCGTAGAAGCGACGCAAGGCCCCCCAATCACCCTCCGATCAAAGTGCCCGAAACGCATAGGGCAGGATGGAGCTGTTGGAAAGAAAGTATTAAAAGAAGTTGTGGTCAGATTTACCAATAGGAGCGAAATGGTGTATTTATAGAGAGAAGGACTAGTGGTGAAACATAGGTCAAGTGTGTTCAAGAATTGGTTGGATTAAAGAGTAGTTGTGGAATAGAAAACAGTGTGTACAACTAAATGGTAATAAGTCATCATGGGAAATAGTGAAGAGTGGTGTCCCACAGGTTCAGAGCTGGGGTTACTATTGTTCCTCATATATGTGATTTAGACCATGGACTTAAATGTAAGGTTTTTTAAGTTTGCAGATGATACCAAAGTGGGTATCTCAGTTGTTAGGAATAGTAAAGGATGTATAAAGATTCAAAATGATCTTGATAAACTTTGGGTGTGCAGATATGAGTGAAATGAGAATTAATATAGTAAAAAGTGTAAGGTTCTTCACCTAGGGTTTCTCAAATAAAAGTTTTAACTGCGATATGAATGGGATTAGCTTGAACCTGTGGACCAAGAAAAAGATATAGGTGTAATTATAAGCAGTAATTTGAAAGTAGCTAATCAGTGTTTGGAAGCAAGGAATAAAGCTAATAAGATGCTGGGTATAATAAATCGCAATGTTGTTTACAAGAGCAAAGAAGTAATAAGTAAACTGTATAATATCTATGTTAGGCCAATAATAGAGTATTCTGCACAAGTTTGGGCCCTTTATTTAAAGAAAGACTTAGATATGCTAGAGAGAGTGCAAAGTAGAGCAACAAGGATGATTTCTGGGTTTGATGGTAAGAGCTATGAGGAGAGGCTGAAGGAGTTAGGAATGTTTTCTGTAGAAAGGCGATTTCTCAGAGGGGACATGATACAATTCTACAAAATTTTTACATCTATTGATAATACGGAGACCAATAAATTCTTCATAGTAGAGCACGGACGGGAGACCAGGGGGCATAACAAGAAAATTAAGAAGAAAGCATGCCATTTTGATATAAGAAAGCATTCTTTCAGCAATAGGGTTGTTAAATTTTGGAATGGTTTGCCACAGGAGGTTGTATATATATATATATGGTTGGGTTTATATGTTATATTTATTTATGTATATATAAAGAAGATATATTATTATATATATATATATATATATATATAT
>JABUQX010105911.1:0-2500 GCA_015478945.1 Trachelipus rathkii | reverse complement strand
CATTTTTTGTTCTTGTTGTTCAACTTAAATATATATATATATATATATTTTTATATATTATATATATATATATATATATATATATATATATATATATATATATATATATATATATATATATATATATATATATATATATATATATATATATATATATATATATATATATATATATATATATATATATATATATGAAAAGAAGAACAGATATTAGAGACTTTTTCGACAAAAAAAGTAAGCACTATGTTAATAAAGATTCCTGTTATTGAAAGAGTGAGGTTCTCGGACTCGAAGAATCAGTTTCTCCTGGAACTTCTGTAACTGCGATAGCAGCTGAAAAATCTCAAGTAGACGGTGATGTTTTTCCTTCACAAGCGTCTATAAGTCAGGCGCAATCAAGGAATACAGAAAGGATTGTTCATCCCAACGATATTGGCAATTTCATATGGTATGGTATTTAGCAATAAGGAAAAAGTGGAAATATTAAAATATCTCTGGAAACCAGATTCAAAATATATATTTCCTGCTCAGGAAGACAAAGGTCGGGAAAGATATTTTCAAAGAAAGTGGCTTGATGATATTAAGTGGTTAGCTTACTCTGATAAAAACGTTGGGGTTTATTGCTCAAATTGTGTATTGTTTTTGGAAACAAAAGAAGGTAAAGGAAAATACCAGGAATTGGGTGTTTTTGTCTCGAGACCGTATTCAAACTTAAAGAAAGCCATTGAATCTTTCAAAAAACACGAGGCAACTAAATATCACAAAGAATCGGTAGAAAAGAGATTTGCTGTAGAAAAGCAGGTTCAAGGAAAAATCGAGAGCATCGACAAACAGATTGACAATCAGAAGAAAAGGGAGGCCGAAGACAGTAGAAAGCGGTTAATTCCAATTGTTGAAACAATTCGATTCTGTGGTAAGCAAAATATATCGTTACGTGGACATCATGACTCGGGTCGAATCGAACTCTCTTGGCCTGTGGGAAACGATGGCAATTTTCAGAGTCTTTTAAGATATCGCGCTAATGCTGGAGACCATGTTCTTTCAGAACATTTAAAAACTAGTGCTAGAAATGACAGGTATACCAGTTTCACAGTCCAAAGTGCTCTGATTCAGTCATTTGCACATCTCATTCAACGTAAAATTGTGCAAAACATAAATAAAAATAAATTTTTTACTGTCTTAGCCGATGAGACGACCGATGTGTCCCAGAAGGAACAATTTTCTTTGTGTGTGCGTTACGTTGATATTGATACTCTTACCGTCAAAGAAGATTTTTTGTGTTTCGTCTCAGTAAATGATTTGACTGGAATAAGTCTTGCAAAATTAATTGAAGAAAAAGTAACTGAACTTGGTTTGGATATGAATAATCTAAGAGGACAGGGGTATGACGGTGCAGCAGCAATGAGTGGTGAGTTCAGGGATGTTCAGAGAGTAATAAAGGAAAAATGTCACAAAGCTATTTATACTCACTGCTTTTTGCAATGCTTAAATTTATGCCTTCTAAAGTTCAAAATATTCGAAGTGCAATTGGAATAATATCAGAATGTTGTACATTTTTCTTGTAAGTGCTAAGAGGACAAAAGTTCTTGAAGAAAAAATAGAAGAACTTATTCCTAAGAGTAGCAAGAAGAGATTAAAAAAGTTTGCGAAACTCGCTGGTGTCAACGACATGAATCGATTTTATTATTATTTAAAGAGATGATAAACCCGATAATAGCAGCTTTAGAACAAATAAAATGTGAAATTGGAGATCAGTCAAAAAAGCTACCTTAATTCTAAACAATGTTTATAGTGCTTCTTTTCTGGTTTCTCTTTTTGTTTTAAACAGACTATTAAGTTTAACATACAATCTTTCAAAACGATTGCAGACACACGTTATTGATTTGGTGAGTGCATATAATGAAGTGAATCTAGTTAAAACTAAACTTGAAGCCATCAGAGAAAATGCAACATTAGAATTTCAGTAGATTTTTGAAAAATGTGTAAGCGCATCTGAATCTGAGCTGGGTATTGAAATTGCTGTACCAAGAATTAACAAATTCAAAAAATACAGACCCAACATTCTTACTTCCGACCCACAGACTTATTATCGCACATCCATTTTTATACCATTTTTGGATGATTTAATATCAGTATTAGGAGAGAGGTTTTTAAATCATAAAGAAATTATATCTTCCTTGCAATTTGTTACCGAACAGGTGTTATGTTGCCATATGAGAAGATAAAAATGTAACATTTACAAGGAAGATCTCGAAAGCCCAATTGAGGATTTAGTAAAAGTAGAATGGGATTTATGAAAGTTGAAATGGCATCACAGCACAGATCGTTCAAAAACAGCAATAGACGAACTAGTTTCTTGTTCGCAGTCACAATTTCCAAATATTTATATCTTGTTGCAAATACTGGCAATTTTACCCGTGTCTATATACTGCTTCAGTAGAAAGAAGCTTTTCAACATTATGAAATTAGTTGAGAAATACTGTTGGAGATGAAACATTTA
>JABUQX010105910.1:55000-95678 GCA_015478945.1 Trachelipus rathkii | reverse complement strand
TCCTCTATCTTTAATATGGCTATAATAATTTGTTCTAATTAATATATATTTATATATTACTTACACATATATCTTATATTCACTATTATATTAATAATATAATTATATATATATCTATATATATATTATTATTTATATAAACTCTATTATATACTTCCGCATATATATCTTCTATCTCATTACTTACTTACTCATTTAATATATATTAATCTATATATATATTATATTATATATAATTAACTATATCTCTCATCTCTGGCTTGTTGCATAAAAACTTTAATCGTCAAAAATTTAAAAAGATACTTATTCTTTTAAATACTGTATTCTTACTAATTTAAATTAAAATATGATAGTAGTAATAGTATTGTTCTAAACTAAGACTTTTAAGAAACTAATATATTACTATCATATTACTTATTATATATACTATCTTATATAATATATATATATATATATTCTATATATATATATATACTATAATATATATATATATATATATATATATATATATATATATATATTTATATATATCTAATATATATATATATATCTAGTAAAATAATTTTGGTTTCCGGAAAAATCGCTCGACTGCGGACCCCTTTGGTAAAACTAGACATGACATCGGAGAACCTTCTCAACTGGTTGGGAACTGATTTCTGCGTCTTCCTTTGGACCTTGAAAAAGCTTACGACAACAACATGGAGAACTGGGATCCTTCCTTAAACTCCATTCGCTCGGTGTTCACGGGACAACTCCTCTTTTGCATTAAATGTCTTTTGTCCCAACGATCATATGCAAGTTCGGTTGCTCTTCTATTCTGTCACGCCATTTTACTCTGAATGAAGGCGTTCCGCAGGGAAGTGTTTTAAGTGTACTACTATTGGCTCTTGGATTTAATGATATTTTTACCTCTATTCCAGCGACTGTTCAATTTTTCTTCTATATGCGATGACTTAGCCATTATACATAGCGCGGTGCTAGGCTGCCCTTCTCAGAACGGCAACTTCAACTAGCCAATGAAAATATTTCACAGTGGGCTAACTCCCATGGCTTCCATTTTTCTCCCACCAAAACCCTCAGCAGTGCTTTTTAAGAAAAAGGGAATCAAAGAACTTGCACCTTCTTCCAGCGAACCTAAACTTATATGGTTCGCCCATTCCTGTAACTTCACAGGTCACATTTCTAGGATTCATCTAGATGACCACTTAACATATGCAACGCATATTAAACACATAAAAACAACTTGTCATCGCACCCTTGACCTGTTACGTCATGCTCGCCTCAAAATCTTGGGGTGCTGATTCCAATCCCTTTTACGTCTTTACGTTGCCCTAGAATTGCCGATCTGAAACTGTAATTTATGGCTTGTGCAGTATATGGTAGGCCTCCATAACACTGCTACACTGTTAGGATCCCATTCAAACGAAGCGACCGTATATCACTGGATGCTTTTCGATGTCCCCCCAGGTGAGCCTGAAGTTGAAATCCAATGTGGATGCCACTCTTTCTTCGAAGAGAATACATCATGTGTTCAAGTTTTCTTTTTTTTCAAACCCCAATACCGTCTGCCTGACACCGATTTTGCAGGAGTACCTCAGAATCCTAATTACTGCCTTTTGCAAAGACGGTTCATAACATCTTTAATTTCTTCAACATCCCTTTTCAAGGTGCTGCCTTTATCTTTTGACGAAGGTACACACCTTGGTATTCCCTCTCCTACCATTTGCTTGGCTCTGACATCTCTCTCACAAATCTAGCCATCCTGCTGCCCTTTTAAAAGCATCATTTTCTGTCTCCACGCCCAGTTCACGATGAATTTACTCCAGTGTTTCTGACGGCTCTAAAATAGGGGACAGTGTGGCGCTTCTGCTGTCTTCCTGACCGAACTCTCCCTACCCTCCCCTTATGCTTCAATTTTTACAGGAGATTAATCGCTATAATGATTGCCCTTTCTCGAATTCTAATATTTAACCATGATACTCATATGTCGTTTATTCAGATTCTCTTAGCGCGTTACAAGCGCTTAAAACCCTTATTCTACAAAACGCAATGGTATCCAGCTGTCAATACAATTTCTTCGACTTCTCCACTCCTGTACAAGAGAACAAATTATTTTATGCTGGATCTCCCCTCTCATGTAGGGGTAACTGGCAATGAAATCGCTGACAGAGAGGCAAATGGCCACCTCCTCTTCTCGGAGTTGTTCTAGGTTACCTCCCGGATGCCATTCGACAAGCCCGCCTGCCCATCAACTGATTACTATCTGCTCTCCGACAAGGCTTTCGATTCTGTTGGCAAGAGTGCTGGACGAAGGAGCGGGGAAGGAAACTCAAAAACATAAAGCGAACAATCGTGAGTGGTCTTCCTCCCACAGGCGAAAGCGCTTACATGAGGTGATCCTTGCACGCCTCTGTATTGGCCACACTAATATCACTCACAGTCACTATATTGTCCACGAGACCCTCCTCCCATTTTGCAAATTTTGCCGGTCGCCCACACCCCCGCAATGCTGTTCATCATATCTTCATTGATTGTTTCAATCTGGATCCCTATTCGCTGTCGTTATTTTCCTACTTACGGTCCATAACACCTTCTAAAAGATTATCCATATCTTTCTGAATCTTCCCACTTTTAGCAGTAACACTATTTTCTTGTATCTTCAAAGAAGTGAATATTCTTTACAGTATTTGATTTTGTTATGTAAAATTAAGACCCATTTAACCATGCAAGGATAAAATTTTATTTAGTTTTTTATTTATTTTGATGACTAATATTCATTTCACCAATCAAATTCTTTCTTTACATTTGAAAACATATATATGACAGGGCCTCCCATGGTGTTGATTATTCAGCGCAGTGTGGCCGCTTCAATTGTGAGCCCGTGGTGGGTCCTGAACACTAACTCAAAAAAAAAAAAAAAAAATTATATATATAATATATTAATTATTTATATATATATTATATATTTTAAAATTATAAATTTCTATATAAAAAGATATATATTATATATATATAATATATATATATTTATATATTATAATATATATATATATAGTATACAACAGGGTGGGGATTTTTTTGATTTTTTTAGAAAAAAATCAAATTGCATTTTTTTTTTTTTTTTTTTAGATTGTATGGACCGGGTTACTATGCCAATAGTTTGTTGAAAAATTTAAACAAATATATTAAAAACTTCATAATATCATATAGTTTTATTTTTAAAATTTTTTATTTCTATTGAAGTTAAATCACTTAAATATCACAAAAAAGAAAAAGAAAATCAAAAAATATGATTTTTTTTTAATAAAAGAAAAATCAGTCGATTTTTTACTTGATTTTTTTATTTAAAAAATCATGATTTTTTTGATTTTATTGATTTTTTTATTTTCTTTTTATTTTTTTTATTTTTTTGTATATTTAAGTGATTTAACTTCAATGGAAATAAAAAATTAAAATAAAACTATAGCTATATATTATGTTTTTAATATATTTGTTTAAATTTTTAACAAACTATTGGCATTGTAACTCGTAAGTTGGTAACATTCTTTAGTGTTGCTGTTTCAGTGTTTCTGATTTTTTTCCTAGCTGTTCTATAAGAGCTATTGTAGAAAGCTACCTTTCATGCTTTAAATCTTATTGGTGATGTTCCTCAGAGTTCTGTCCTGGCCCATCTCCTGTCCACTCTTAATGCCGATTTTTTTCACCCTTCATTAATCCCTCTAATTTGAAAGATGAACCATTCATCATTAAATAGTTAATGCTGGAAGTTTGGGCTTAGAGCAACTAATCTCTAATCTCATTTCAAGTTAGGACAAAGGAAACCTGGTTGTTTTTGGTGTCTCAAAAACTCAGTTCCTTCATCTATCTACAACTAGATCTTTGAAAACATAGAACTCAAACCTGATTCTGTTCTTATATTCTTGGTCTTTCTTGGAAGCAGGGTTGTGAAGTCAGTTCAAAAAATTTCAGACTCCACCCTATTCAAAATTACCGACTCCAACCTTTTGAAAATTACTGACTCCGACTCCTTCCTTTTGAAAATTACCGACTTCAACTCCGACTGCACCCTCTTCAAATTACGACTCCAACTCCACCCTTTTCAAAATTGCAGACTCCGACTCCACTCTCTTCAAAACTACTGACTCCACGACTCCGACTCCACAACTCTGCTTGGAAGGATACGTTTTCTGTCTCACTGAACAAGCTTCTAAGAGGTTGGGTGTTCTAGGTGCCTTCAGAACTACTACTCACCTCTCCAGTTGTTTTCTCTGTGTTGGACATTGTCTATGTATGGAGTATGCATTAATTATGTATCTGAGGTGGTTCTTCTGTCTTCCACACATACTGCCCCCTTGATAAGGTAAGGTGGGGTCTAGGGCTTTTCAACTTGTCAACTCTCTGTTCGCAACAGCCTTCTCCAATTTCTTTCTACCCATCAAACTGTTGCATCATTCTATGTATACTCTTGCTAACTATGGACACCGCTCTTCTAAACTCTCTAGTATGTTACTTCTTTTGAGGAGGTCTCATGTGACTCATCTTCCCACAGTCTAATCAATTATCTGACCCCAGACTTATTTACTATGCTCATTCTTACATGTATTCTACTGGTTAAGTTTGGACCACACTCCCTTTGTATATTTCTTAACTTCTTTTGATTTGCACACTTTTCAAACACTGTATCAATTGTTGTGGATTTTACTTCCAACAAAAGGAGTTTAGGTTACCCATGAAGGGAAGGCAGAATAATTATAAAGATAACCCTAGCCTAACCAAAAAAAAAAAAAACTAATCTCTTACAGCTAAACCTGAAAGCAATATTTAAATTAAAAATAAACTACCTTTAAATTATATCCTGCTTCTTTTACTTTACTTTTTTGTATGGTTCTTTCAAAATTTTCAAATGAGAAGGCTTTTTGGTCCCAAAGAAAATGTTTTCGATGGCAAAACAAATTCCAGGGTGATGAAAGCATAGGCGGTAGCGAAGCCTAACAGTAGTAAATTTATTTGTGAGTATGTCAATGTTTAGTCACTCTCAACACATTCTCACACCTTCAAAGGCTGCAATTATTCCATTTTTTGTAAAATTAGTAATTAAAAGGGGAAAAAAAAGCATTTTTATTGTTTATATATAAAAAGAAAATTTCCAAGCAGCAGCAGTAGCAGCATCTTCAGGGCCAAGCAGAAAAAAAAAAAAAAAAAAAAAAAAAAAGAAAAAAAAATAACTGTGAACATTTTTACATAAGATAAGTAAAAGGAAAAAGTTTTAAAACCAGCCTCATAGAAATATGTATTAATTCATTGAAAAAAAAAAAACTTTTGAGCTCTTGAATAAGTTATTAACCTGGGACATTTTGCCACTTAAGCAGGTTGCTTTAGCACTCATTTTAGTATAAATTCAGGGTTCATACTTTCTGGAGAGTCCGGGGAAAAAAAATTGGTCAGGGAAAGTCAGGGAAACGTTTAAAAAATGCTGAAAAGTCAGGGAAATTTTAAAATTTCAAAACATATGAAGAATGATCCATGGACCAAGTTGCATATTTTTCATATATTTTTTTTTCCTTATTGTATAATTGTGGAATAAGAGATGTATTTGATAAGTGAATGAAAATGATGGGCGAGGAATGACATTCCATAAATCTACTTCTATCCTGTTTCTTTCTATTTTTAGTTCACTATTACCTACAATTCTTCCTATTCTGTTCGTAGAGGTTGTTCCAAGTTCATCCTTTCGATTGAAGGTGATTGGTATATGGATGTGTTTTAGACTATGACTTATGACTTAATCTGTTTATATCTTTTTCTTTTTAGGGATTTATATTTTTTAGGTGTTTTTTTTTTTTGAGGTTTGACGAAGTGATTTTGGATTTTTGTGCAGTTGAAGGTATTTATTATTATTTATAAAATGACTTCAAACAAGAAACTAACTTTAACGACCAGTGGGTGGACGTCCAAACTAAACCCACAGTTTATCAGGTGGTTGGGTAAAAGGACCTGATAGTTCCAAGGCATAACTGTAAAGTATGTAAAAAGAACTTTGATCTATCTAACATGGGACGCCAAGCCGAAGTTTTACACATTCAAGAGGGGAAACCCATTTGAAATTTAATTAAAACTCAGCAGGACCAAACCCTCATTGAAACACTTTTTCGTTACGTGTTCTTATAATACAAATATTAGTGAAAGTGTGCGCACTTAAATTATGCCATTCCATCACTTCTAATCATACTCACCGATTGTAAATGACCCTGGTGTTCTATTAATAACCTTCCAAAACCAGTTATCAATCCCGTTTCATGTTTTTTGCATTAAAGAATGATGTTACAAGATCTGAACTACTAATGGGAATTAAAGGTGGTGGATGATAAAATGTCTTTAAACCGTGTGCAGATATAGGGGAAACATTTAAATAAATGTTCCAGATTAGTGCAGTAGCTTCAAATTTTAAAATATGGGGGCGATGAAATGTAAATATGTGGGATTAACCATGGACTTGCTCCCTATTTTTCTAGAAAGCAAAAGCACAATACACGCTACTTTGCAGTGCAGCTCATTCTACCCTGAATTAAATAATTCAAAATTATTATTAATGGTGATTGTCTTTCAAGAGACTTGATTAGTTTTTTTCTTCGCATAGTACCTAGGAATCAATGTTATGTGGATTTGTGGCAAATTATTAAATTAGGACTGATATTTTTCCATGGAATGCGACAGTGGAAGGAGGTTTTTCTATAAATTAAGCAATGTAGTTGAGAATCTGAAAGAACATAGTCTGGTATTTCTCAAAGAACAGTGCCAATGCTATAAGATCTCATGAAGTATTCAATAAGTTCCTATCACACTCAAAAATATTGTTGAAAATGTAGAGCTGCCCATAGGGCGAATATGAAGAACATCTCCCAAAGGAGTCAAAGCAAGAACCAAAAGAAGAAGAGAAATAAAAAGGTTGAAAAAAGAAAATTATCCATACAGATCAATAAACTTGAAGAGCAGAGAAAGATGTTAAAGCTGAAAGCTTTGACAGAAGAAGACGCTATAAAATCAAAAATTCAGATGCTTGAGAAGAAAAAGTTATCCTAAATCTCCCCATTTAGAACTTTGTGATCACAGTGAACGTTATTCACCTAGGCTATTAATGTAAGCTTTTAATTTATTTTCTTTTTGTATAAAATAAAACTTTACTTTTGGAAAAAATAAAAAAAGGAGTGCGTTGGACGGCTATGGGGAAGGTATAGGCTGATTACTAAAAAAAATTTTTTTTTTAAATTCATCCATGATGATGAACAGTTTCTAAAGTAAATTTTCAATAATTTAATTATGAACTCGAGTAACTAGCTGCAAATAATGATTAATAAAGATATTTATCGGGCAAAAATAACGAACACGCTGGTCAGGGAAAATTTGCGGATTTGGTCAGGGAAGTCAGTGGTTCAAATTCAAAAATTTCAGTGTGAACCCTGAAATAAATACATAAAAAAAATAGAAAAAAAAAATTCTGAAAAACATTCCATTGTAATAAAACAAAAAATTCTAACTATATTAATAAGTCATTCAACAAGCAACCATACACCTGAGTCACTGAAAGAGGAGTAAATAATAATAATAAGAAGAATATGGGATGGTGGAAAAAACCTTCGCACTGGTAAAACCCTGCAAGGGGAACCCCTACATCATGCATGTCATCTGTAACTCTGCCCAATGTTCAGTTTTTCGCAAAGTGGGAGAAGATAAAAAAAAAAAAAAAGTAAATAGCCCTTATTGTCATTTAATTAATTGAGCTGGAATTAGCATTTGCTAATCAGTGATGACTTTCAAGACATACCCAGAATGCTTAAAACTAGCCTTACTTGTGAGAGAATACTTTAACTGACGTCTGGGGTCAGAAATTGCAGCTAGCTGAAATGTGTTTGAACTAATTTCGTAAATTTACTCTATCCATTTTTTATGATTTTCATTTCAGTGTCCCATATATTTGTATTTCTATATTAGTTTCAAGAGTAATCTGCTTTATTTTTAAAGCTGTAATTGGAGATCTTTTTACTCCTTTTACTTATTTTCTTCCATACATCTTCCTTGTGTTTGCTGCTTAGGTAGTTTCTTAACCCAGATGTCATTCTTCCTTCTGAGAATAATTACGATTGCAAAGTGCATGGTTGCATGTCATGGGAAACAATATCGAAGTTATTCCCAAACCACACTAGATAAGGGTTTGTCCAATTGCGGAATTGCTTCAACAGTTGATTTCGAGCGAATATTCTCACTAGTACGTGTCTATCAATATTAATATTGCTAGATTTCGATTGTGACTCAAATTGCTGTCACTACCTTGAGATGATGGCATTGGTCAACTCATTCTAATCAATTTCTCAAAAAAGTTGTTAAATTTCTAACAAGTCCCATCAGAAGATTTTTTCCTTCACATCGAAAGTCTGAAGCGATATTGCTGATTAGAAATTTTAATATTTGTCCCCGTAGCGAATATTTAAAGAACATGCGAATGTCTAATATATATATATAATATATATATATATATATTATATATATATATATATATATATATAATATATATATATATTATATATATATATATATATATATATATATATATATATATATATATATATATATATAATATATATATATATATATATTATATAATAAATATATAATATATATTATACTTTACACCTTTTCTACAAGAAAAAAATAGTCGCTTGTAATCGTACAGTCCGACCTTTTGCAGCACGAAGGGTCAAAAGTATATTACTAACGTATAAAGGAGACAACTACATACCTTTCAGAGGAAATAGACAGAAAAAGAGATAAGAGGTAATGCAAGGAACCCAGAGTAGGAATGAATATGATACCATAAAGCGAAAGGTTAGTAGTTAAGAAAAAGTTTAGCATGTTGGGTTCATCTCAAAACGATCAGAGATTAGGGTAATGAATTTTACTATTTGCTCTGATGTTATTTATTATAGATTGTAAACAAGTTCAACAACTGTAATCTTGAGAATTGGAGAGGAAAGCCTTGCGACGGTGAATGTTTGAGAATCACCAAGAATGAGATTTCAGAGAAATTGTTGAAGAAGAGAAAAGGACTGTGTTTTGAATTTGATAATCAAGGAATTAAGATAGTTAATGGACTTAGTAGACAGATATCCAGAACGATGAACTTAGTAGTAGAATTGACAGGATAAGCTTGAGTCATAAGGTAGAAGATTCTGAAGACTCCAAACTCAAAGATACAGGCACAACATCATCATTGCACATCACTGGCCAGAAAATTAAAGAAAGAGAAATAGTAGGAGCCAACAGTGTAGAGTTTGTGTCAGAGTGCTCAGACACCTAGCGTTGGTTATAGAAACAAGTGATGTTTTTAGAAAGAAGTGATTTTCAACAAAGTAAAAATTACAAAAGAGAAGGTTGCAAAATTTATAAACGAAAGAAGAACCGTGCAATCATAACAGGCTGCAAATTCCGTGATGGCACAACTCATGCACTGGAGGGCTGTAATGGCCTTTTTAAAGTAATGAGGGGAGGGGTGGATAAGGAATTATTTTTGAAAGGTTGCCGCGTGGCTTCTCCGAGACTAATCGCCTGTTTGCCATTTTTTACCATTTTTGATTTTCTTTTTTAAAAGGAAAGTGTTGTTTGTCATTGTATTTTATGGTGTGTTATAAGGGAGAGCTTACTCCAATGTAAGAAGAAATGTGGATTTGAAGTGCAAAAAAGGGAGAACCAATTGGGGACAGAGTAACATGGGGATGTACTCTTAAGGGACGTTGCGCGTATGGATTCCTAACTTTTGAGGTAGAAAATCATCAATTCTAATTTTTAGGTTTTAATCACTTTCTAAAGTGTCGAATTTAGTCTTTCGACACTGGTCTGGTTATTTTAACAAGGCAAGAAATATTTTATTCACAATATACAGGGGGATACGGGGGGTATTCAATTTTGGTAAGTCATAAATGAAAAATCCCGATAACCTTTTTATTATTCAAGCGATCAGCACGAACCTTCGGAGCAGTATAGTTGGGGAGATACACATTTTTTGTTAAAATAATTTTTTTTGTATGGAGAACGAATTTGCCTCTGTGATGGGAAAATTTCTAAATTTTCAAAAGTTTTCCCCATATGCAGCGGGAAACCCTTGAGTTTACAAACATTTATCTAAACAAAAAATGCAAACCTTCCCTAGTAGTATATGATGCTAAAGTTTCGTATTGAATGAACAAAAAATAAAAAATTTAACATGTTTTTTTGAAGTAAAAAAAAAAAAAAAAAAAAAAAAATTGGAACTGGTGGCGTGTGTAACTTTTTTAATATTTACTCTATTGCAATGAAACTTTCACAGCTTGTGTGTACTCTACAAGATATAACATATTTTTATTTAGATTAATATTTGTTATGCCCAACAGTTTTGCCGCTGATCACGAGAAAACTTTTGAAAACTTTGAAATGTTTCCCATGAGCAGCGACAAATCTGTTGGGCATACAAAAATTTTCTCTAAACAAAAATTGTCTACCTTTTCCAATTATATACGCTCTGCAAATTTCAAACTGATCGTATAAATAATAATTAAGTTTTCATAATTTTTTATTTTTAAATTACAGAATTTTTTTTTTATGATTGGTGTCACGCACATATTTATTATTCATCTGATAAAATGAAATTTTTATTGCCTTTATAACTCGAACGATAGCACATCTTTTATTTGATAAATTTTCTGTACACCCAATGGTTTTGCTACTACTCGCAGGAAAACTTTTTAAAAAAATTTATAAGTATTTCCCATGAACGCGGCAAAATCGTCTGGTATATAAAAAATCTATCTAAACAAAATATTTTATCCTTTCTAATTATAAATGCTCTGAACAGTTTCGTATTAATCGGATATATAATAAAAAAAGTTATTACGATTTTCTTTTTTAGTTGCCAAAGAAAAAGAAAAAATTGAAATACGCCAATACATTGGTAACATATAACATTTTTACTATTCATCTGGATTAGAATTAAATTTTTACAACTGTTAAAAATTGGCGAAATAACTAATTTTTCAAATTTTATAATTTGTTGTATACGCAACAGTTTTGGCCACTGTTCACAATTCAACTTCTTGACTATTTTACTAAAAAACTTTTTTTTACATTGAGGCTGCTATCTCGGGGTATAACAAAAAATCCAACCTGTTTTATATTTTTTCTTTTTTTGTTTTCAATTTTGGTATGCATTGGAACTACATTTTGAATGTATGATTCCAATGCAAATATAAAACATTTGCATATTTCATAAAATTTAAAATTTTATGAACAAAAAAATATTCAAATCCAGGAAAAATCATAAATAAAATTTTTTTTTCTCTATATATTGCTACTATTTGTGAGTTATTTCATAAACCATATGCCTATGGCAAGTATTTCAGTGAAATCCTGCTTGCAAAAATCTTTTTGTAGTTCAGCAGAAAATCACTGTTAAAAATTGCTGGATTAAAAATGTTAAAAAATACTGACTCATGATATTTGGGAAGAAATTACACAAAATCTAAACATACCTTTTTGCATATGTCATGAAAACAAATTGTCGAGAAATCTTTCTTCTTTCGAATGGTCTATGCTTTAGCCAAAAAATAAATTACATTAGTGTTGTAAGGAATCCTAACGCGCAACGTCCATATATGGCCAAATATATCATCCCCACCCACCTTCTCTCCCCAAGATGGGGTAAGGGCGACAATCCACTGGAAGCAAATAGTAAGAAGAAGAATCATGATGCAAGTCGTAAAAGAATACCCCTTTAGTTGAGAACTCGATGCAGGCAGAAAAATCCACCATAGAGCTTAACATCCTAACATGACTCCTAAAGATTGTCCATCTGAAACACATTGTACTTTAGATCTATACCTCTTATGTCAGACCATAGTTTCACCTTACTATACATTATTAACAGGTAACAACATATTCTCAAGCAAAACCCTAGCACACTGAAGACTTAGTCCTTTGCATTCACCAAGGATTTAATTGCTTGCATCCAACATCCAACATATAGCAAATACTTTACTACTCAACTCTGTATCATTCATTCCTTTTTTCATCAACAAATATCCTAAAATTTAAACTCAGACACTTGTTCCAGTTGCCTCCATCCAATATAACTTCACACCGAGGACTGTTTCCTCACTCACAACATAACCTTACTTTTAATCTATGTTTACTTTCAAACCCTCCTCCTTTTATAACACGCCTGCAAAATCCTTCTATGCAACTCTCAAACTCTCTTCGGATACGCCGCACAAAAAAAAACCAAAAAATTTTTTCCCCCCTTGCCCCCCCGCAATAATAGGTAGGGCACCCTCCACCTCTTCCATTCTCAATCATTCTAACACTTCCTTGCACCCCCATGTCAATTCTTTCATAACGCCCATCCATATACAAAATTGAATAACAAGGAGACATAATATCCCTGCCTCACATTCGCTTCTAATATTGAAACTAATCATTTCAATTCCATTTAATCTTACACACGCTTCACTATCGGTCATACATACTTTTGATCATTCAGAAGCCTACCAGTAACACCTGCCACAGAGCTTCCTATTAATCCTACCATATGCCTTTGCAAATCCATCAAACCTAAATACAATTTATTCTCATTCTCATTTTCTCAATCATTTTGTTTCAATGTAAAGATTTGATCCACACATCCTTTACACTTCTAAATGCACCTTGTTCTCCACCAATCAGTCCTCAGTCACTCGACGCACCAATAATAATAACCAAAATAATGAGCATAATCTTTCCCTACAACACTCAATAAATTTATTCCTATAATTCCAACAGTTACCTCCAATCCTTATATAATATATATATATATATATATATATAATATATATATTATATTATATATATCTATTATATATATATATACTACTTACGGTAGCTTTATATTTATTATTTATAATATAATATATATATATATAATTTTTTTTTTTCTTTTTTATTTTTTTTTTACAGTTTCTTGCCACCACTCACGGGCAGAGCCCTATTCAAGGAGGGGGTGTTTACCCTTCCTCAAATCATCAAACGCAAATAACGCAGATGAGCCCAGACGCAGGCTTTGAAGTGGGGGTGATTAAATTCAGAGGGAAACACAGAAGATGGAAGTGAACATTCCACAGAACAGAGGTGGCTAGGAAAAAGAAGCACCGCAGCGAACTAGTCTGGAGTTACAAAATATCAACACAAAACTTCATGTTTTGCAGATACAGCACCTTTGTACTACGAGGGCAGACGGTAAAGGTGGTGTACGCGGGTGAATAGTTTCCCTCGAGCACCTGCACTGACGGTACCTTTATAGAAAGAGCATAAGCACCAACATCGCGCGGCAAAGATAGAGGGTCAAGTGACTGGAAGTATGGGACAATTTATAAGCCTTTTGGCCTTTGACTCGACCCTATCCAAAGCCGGGTGAAACCAGAGCCCCCCCTATATGAGAGCAGTACTCCATACAAGGGCGGATGAGGCCCTTGTATAGCTGGAGCTAACTGAGAAGAGGAAAAAAAGTCTCGCAGTCTAAAACAGAACTCCCAGTTTCCTTTAGGCCGCCCTAGGAACCATTGTGATGTGAGGTTTCCAAGACATTTTTTTTGTTTATGGTTAAGGGCCAGGATCGTTTTATATTGTTCACGGAGAGACGCAGAGAAACCGTCGAAAGAGATAGGAACAGTTGGAAGGTGTCTTAGAAGAGGGAGATTGTAGAAGTTGAGTTTTTTAAAAGAATTGAATTTCACATGGTTTAGCGACCCCACCCGGACATTCTATCCAGATCAGCGAGAATAGAATCGAAAAGATAAGACGGCAGGCAATTCTAGAAGTAAAAGCAGGAGCAGAATTGAAATGACTTGAAGAATGAAGGGTCGAGTCATCGCATATGAGTGAATAGAGGTAGATGTGCAGGGTGAGAAGATCATCTCACACTCGACACGTAGGAATATAAGTAGGAGATAAGACATAGACCCTGAGGAACACCACTATTAACAGAAAAGGAAGAAGAAGTCGCCGCATCAACCACAATAACAGCCGATATTGAGGCGATTTGAAAGAAAACTTAGACATAAGATAAGTCAAAGAGAAGGAGGAAACCCAAAGGAGGGGAGGCTTGGAGAGCAGTGACGCGTGCCTACCCGGTCAAATGCTTTGATATGTCAGCGCCACCACGCAAGTCTCCCCGTATTCCTAAAGGGCGGAAAACCCTAAAATGCAGAAAGAATAGGAAAGTATAGTGCCAGTAGACCTCGGCGGGCCGAAAGCCGTACTGGCGATCGGAAAAGAAGTGAATGAGAATATCAGATGATCTAAGAAATGAGAGTTGAGAGAGTTTCAAAGATTTTATGATAGAATACCAGTAAGAGCTATAGGGCGATAGTTAGAAGGATCAGAGCGCTTCCTTTTTTCGGAATAGGTTGGAACATGTGCGTCTTTCCAACACTGAGGGAAAGTGTTAGTATTGAGACATAGAGAATATAGTTGAACGAGGGGCCGGGGTATAGCACGAAGCACACTCCCTCAAACTCGGGGAGGAATGCATCCGGTCCACCCGCCTTCCTAACGTTCGTAGATTTCAGGAGCCCATGCACTCCGATCGAGTAATCACAGGCAAAGCCATAGGACACCTGAGAGGAGCGAGGAGGAGGATGAGGAATGCCAGAATCGTCCCAGGGTTGAGTTAGAGAAATAGGAGGCCCGAAGAGATTGGCCTTTTCAGTTGGAGAATTAGCACAGAACCATCAGAGCGAATAGAGGAGGAAAGGCAGATTTTACAGAAGTTTTGTTAGAGATGTTTTTGCAAGAGGCCAGAAAGATTTTGTCAGTAGGAGAACCAAGGAGGTTAGCGCCACTTTCGTTTAATGAAAGCCCGCTTTGCTGCGTCGAAGAGTAATCCTGCAACGATTTCTAGCAAGAATTGAAATTAGCAAGAGTGATAAAGGAGAACGAGAATTTTTCCAACTCCGTATACGCATGTCTCTAGCCTGAATGGCCAGAGAACAGCACGATCGAACCATGGATTTGAGGAGAGAAAGATTTTAGTCGAAGAAAGGAATGAACCTGCTCATCCCATCAATGATTAAGCTCTGCTACCTTATCCCGAAGTCGAAGCGTCAAGAGACAAAGAAGTCATCAATTATAGTTAGCGTAGAAGGCAACGCAATGGCCCCCAATCGGCCCGATCAAAGTGCTAGAAAAAACGAGTAGGGCAGGATGGAGCTTTGGAGAAGCAAGTATTAAAAATTAAGAGATATAAGGTTGTGGTCCGATTTACCGATAGGAGAGAGAAGTGGGTGTATTTTAAGAGAGAGGACTAGTGTGGAAACATAGGTGCAAGTGTGTTCAAGAAATTGGTTAGGACGATCCGGAATGTGTGGGTGGGTTCTTTAATTAGTTGCTCAGATCGTTGAGAATGCTGAACGATTCGGCTTCCTCCACCTTAATCGGTATGAGAGGACCCCACCATTCAGTGGTTATGTACATTGACAATCCCCTAAATAGAGGAGCTCAGTATTTGGATGAGAAGATATAAACAGTCTCGTGAGAGAAGTAGCAAGGTAATCAAAAAAGGCGTGAAAGTCTGTTCTGTTAGGAGAACAGTAGCAAGAAGCACAAGATTATTGTAGTAAGAAGGAAGAAAGATTTTAAGCCACAGAAATCGAGTTAGGAGATTCAAGATTTTCACGAGACGTGTTACGGGAGTGTTTATGTTTACATAGGCATACCTTCCACCCTTCAGACGGAAATTATGAATAAGTATAGTTGGATATATTAAATCGAGTTAGAGGATGAATTCTTAGGCATGCTGGGTCTCAGACAAAAGCAAAAGATTAGGGTTAGAGTTAGAGAGGTGGTATTCCACGGATGCAAAGTTAGAGTGCAAGCCACGGATGTTGGTAAAGTCAAAGGAAAGCCAGCGCCTGTGCAAATCCACCATCATACACGCACACACAGTCACAACAACAAAAAAGCAACAGACAGAAACAAACAGAACAAAACCCAAAAGAGAAACGAGGATAAAGTTATTCGTAAGCTAAAACCTAAATTTTAAAACCATGAAAATTTAAAAATACGCTAAAACCTATATTTACAGTAAATATCTAAAATATGAATAATACAGAAAGTTCAAAAACAGCTCGCACACACTCACACTCTCAAAAAAATTGAATATATACTATATATATTCTTCTTGCTCTCTGAACAGCAAAATAATTTTAATAATTTCCTAAAATTTGCATTGTGTAGCTATGATGAAAACCACCAATTAAAGCCAGTTCTGCTAGTCTTTTCATTCCTGTTAATTGGAAAGTGTTTGTTTGAACTTTTCAGAGTAGAGAATACATCTTTCTGAACTGCACGATGCAGTAAGATAAATGCTAGAATCTGTATCAATCCAAATGTGACTATTGATCTAGTTTATTTTAAAAATTTGTTAAATTTTTATTAGATGTCGATTGAATCATTTTAAAAGAATTGGTAAGTGTGGATCTATTGCTCAAAAACTTGCTCTCAAACTGGTTTGGAAAATCTTTAAGAAAATGGATTGCAATTTCTTTGTTTCTTTTCATTTAACATTGACATTTCTCATTTCTTTATTTAATTAATTAACAATAATAACAAAAATTATTTATAATTGATCAGATTGGCTGAGTAAAAAAAAATTTTTATTTTACAATAGCAAGTATCACAGTTTCAATATGATTAAGAGCAGCTGCTGTCACTATTGATGGAGACTGCTATATTGTACTTATGGAGGAGTGAAGGCGAATAAAGTTGAAATTGTAATTAAACCTTCAAAACCAATTCCCTCGTGATTATAGATTTCAAAAGATTTGAGGTTTTTGAAGAAAAATCATTATCTTGATCCATCTCAATCCTTTAAAGCTTCAACAATTGATTTATAATCTTTTCTAAATCGTAGCAATCCTTCGTAACTTTCCCACCCACCTTGTTTCGCATATTCGTGTTAGTTCTGTTCATTTAGTCTGGGAAAATTTTTTTATATTAAAATATATTAGTTGTCCGCCTTAGTGACATAAAATAGTTCTCAATTGTTTTCTTTGTCAATAAATAGTTTCTAATGCGTTGTACTCTATGTGAATATGAACAGGAAAATTTACATATAATCCCACTTTATATTTTGACAGTTTGAACACCTCTAAAACTTTCTTTATTTCTGCTGTACCATCATCACAGTTTTCTGTCCAATCAGAATGTCACTGTTTATTTCAACCCTCAATTGTATTCCCTTCACTAGAGATTTTCCTTTTGTGCTTTCAGCAGACACAAAACCTAAAATAAATCTTCATGAACCACAAATAGGTTTTCCTCATGTACCTATTAATATAGATATTTCATTTTCTTTGATTATTATTTTTATTATTCTTATAAACTAAAATTAATGAGACGCAAGTCATCAAAAAATTTTGATAGTTTAAAAAACTTCTGATGGGTTCAGTTCAGACCCCCTGGCTACTGCTTTGATTAGATGTTTTCAAGTGGATAATACAGAAACCAATGACTCACACTGCAATTCAATGTCTTTCACAGATTTGTTTTGTAGTAATTTGTATAGGGTTAGATTAGATTAGATTACTAGGGTGGTGGCCTTGATTGAGGTCCCTTTTCTTTGCAAACCAAGTGGATCTTTTGTGACATGCCCTTGTCTATTAAAATTCCTGATTCAACCCGAGTTTCCGCAGGAACCTCAGGATTTTTCCAGATGAGATGAGATTTTGATCTGGTAAGGCTTCAGTGTGTCCTTCTGCCAACACCAACATCTTTCCCATCTTAAAGTTTTGCAGTTGCATAGAATGTGTTCTGCCATTTGTACGACTTCATGGCAATAGCGGGATGAATCACATTCAACTTTCCCATTTTTTTAATGTAATATTTGACTGGTCCATGTCCAGTCAGAAGTCCGGTCAGAAGTCTAATTTCAGATCTGCTCAGAGCACGCATTTCTTTTGGTTTCCTTGGAGAGGGATCAGTCAGACTTTTTGCTTGTCTGAGACCAGGGATACTTGTCAAATAGGTGTTCATGGATCCATATTCCTACTGTGTCAGAATACAGATCCATTAACACCTATAGGGTTAAGTCAAAAGGTTTAATGAAATCTAACAACTTTAGCATTTTTTGTTTCTGTTTTAGTAAGCATAAGAGAGTCCATTTGCATGCAAGTTATTAGCAAGTTGTGGCTGAGCTAATTTTTCAGTAAGTTTACCAGTTGTATGAGAAATAAAATAAAAATAATAATAATAATAATAATAATAATAATAATAATAAATTAGAGTATTTTCCAATTGAATTAAAATTAGCAGGAGTCAACCCTGTCCCAATTTCCCTACCCAAATATTTCTAATAAATTTCTTATGTGAATTGTTGAAAATTCTCTGCTGATTTTTTATTTTATTTCTCATACAACTGGTAAAGTTACTGAAAAATTAGCTCAGCCACAACTTGCTAATAACTTGCATGCAAATGGACTCTCTTATGCTTACTAAAACAGAAACAAAAAATGCTAAAGTTGTTAGATTTTACTAAACCTTTTGACTTAACCCTATAGGTGTTAATGGATCTGTATTCTGACACAGTGGGAATACGGATTCATGAACACCTATTTGACAAGTATCCCTGGTCTCAGACAAGCAAAAAGTCTGACTGATCCCTCTCCATGGAAACCAGAAGAAATGCACGCTCTTAGCAGATCTGAAATTAAACTTTTGACCGGACTTCTGACTGGACATGGACCAGTCAAATATTACATTAAAAAAATGGGAAAGTTGAATGTGATTCATCCCGCTATTGCCATGAAGTCGTACAAATGGCAGAACACATTCTATGCAACTGCAAAACTTTAAGATGGGAAAGATGTTGGTGTTGGCAGAAGGACACACTGAAGCCTTACCAGATCAAAATCTCATCTCATCTGGAAAAATCCTGAGGTTCCTGCGGAAACTCGGGTTGAATCAGGAATTTTAATAGACGGGGGCATGTCACAAAAGATCCACTTGGTTTGCAAAGAAAAGGGACCTCAATTGAGGCCACCACCCTAGTAATCTAATCTAATCTAATCTAACCCTATACAAATTACTACAAAACAAATCTGTGAAAGACATTGAATTGCAGTGTGAGTCATTGGTTTCTGTATTATCCACTTGAAAACATCTAATCAAGGCAGTATCCAGGGGGTCTGAACTGGACCCATCAGAAATTTTTTCAACTATCAAAATTTTTTGATGACTTGCGTCTCTTTAATTTTAGTTTATAAGAATAATAAAAATAATAATAAAAGAAAATGAAATATCTATATTAATAGGTACATGAGGAAAACCTATTTGTGGTTCATGAAGATTTATTTTAGGTTTTGTGTCTGCTGAAAGCACAAAAGGAAAATCTCTAGTGAAGGGAATACAATTGAGGGTTGAAATAAACAGTGACATTCTGATTGGACAGAAAACTATGATGATGGTGCAGCAGAAATAAAGAAAGTTTTAGAGGTGTTCAAACTGTCAAAATATAAAGTGGGATTATATGTAAATTTTCCTGTTCATATTCACATAGAGTACAACGCATTAGAAACTATTGACAAAGAAAACAATTGAGAACTATTTTATGTCACTAAGGCGGACAACTAATATATTTTAATATAAAAAAATTTTCCCAGACTAAATGAACAGAACTAACACGAATATGCGAAACAAGGTGGGTGGAAAGTTACAAAGGATTGCAACGATTTAGAAAATATTATAAAGCAATTGTTGAAGCTTTAAAGGATTGAGATGGATCAAGATAATGATTTTTCTTCAAAAACCTCAAATCTTTTGAAATCTATAATCACGAGGGAATTGGTTTTGAAGGTTTAATTACAATTTCAACTTTATTCGCCTTCACTCCTCCATAAGTACTATAAAGCAGTCTCCATCAATAGTGACAGCAAATGCTCTTAATCATATTAAAACTGTGATACTTGCTATGAAAGATTTTTGCGAAAACATCGATAAAATTTTTAAAATGAAATTTGTCATTTGTAACAGAACTTCTGCTTTATATTAATTAATTAATAAAGAAATGAGAATGTCTCTTGTCAGATGAAAAGAAGCAAAAGAAATTGCAATCCATTTTCTTAAAGATTTTCCAAACCAGTTTGAGAGCAAGTTTTTGAGCCATAGATCCACACTTACCAATTCTTTTAAAATGATTCAATAGACATCCAATAAAAATTCAATAAATTTTTAAAATAAATTAGATCGATAGTCACATTTGGATTGATACAGATTCTAGCATTTATCTTACTTGCATCATGCAGTTCAGAAAGATGTTTCTCTACTCTCAAAAGTTCAAAACAAACTTTCTCAATTATACTGGAATGGAAAGACTAGCAGAACTGGCTTTAATGAGTGTTCATCATAGCTACACAATGCAGATGAAGGAAATTATAAATTATTTTGCTGTTCAGAGAGCAAGAATAATATATATATATACTATTCAATTTTTTGAGAGTGTGAGTGTGTGCGAGCGTTTTTGAACTTTCTGTATTATTCCATATTTAGATATTTCTGTAAATATAGGTTTTAGCGTATTTTTAAATTTTTCAGGTTTTTAAATTTAGGTTTTAGCTACGAATAAATTTTCCTCATTTCTCTCTTTTCGTTTTGTCTGTTTGTTCTGTCTGTTGCTCTTTTTTTGTTGTTGTGACTGTGTGTGTGCTGTGTATGATGGCGATTTTTGCGCAGGCGCGGCCTTTCATTTGACTTCACCAACATCCGTGGCTTGCACTCTAACTTTGCATCCGTGGAATACCACCTCTTCAACTCTCACACCCTAATCTTTTGCTTTTGTCTGAGACCCAGATGCCTAAGAATTCATCCTCTAATCGTTTAATATATCCAACTATAACTTAATTTTCATAATTTCCGTCTGAGGGTGGAGTATGTGCCTATGTAACATAAACACTCCCCTGTAAACACGTCTCGTGAATCTTGAATCTCCTAAATTCGATATTCTGTGGCTTAAAATCTTTCTTCCTTCTACTACAATAATCTTGTGGCTCTCGTCTACTGTTCTCCTAACAGAATCAGACTTTCACGCCTTTTTTGATTACCTACTACTTCTCACGAGACTTTTATATCTTCTCATCAAATACTGAGGTCCTGCTATTTAGGGGATTTCAATGTTTACACTAACACTGAATGGTTGGGGTCCCTCTCATACCGATTTAGGTGGGGAGGAGGCCGAATCGTTCAGCATTCTCAACGATCTGGAGCAACTAATTAAAGAACCCACACACATTCCGGATCGTCCGAACCAACTCTTGAACACACTTGACCTATGTTTCACCACTAGTCCTTCTCTCTTAAATACACCACTTTCGCTCCTATCGGTAAATATGACCACAACCTTATATCTCTAATTTTAATACTTTTCTCTCCAACAGCTCCATCCTGCCTACTCGTTTTTTTCTGGCACTTTTGATCGGGCCGATTTGGGGCATTGCGTTGCTTCTACGCTAACTATAATTGGAATTGCTGCTTTGTCTCTGGTGACGCTTCGACTTCTGCGATAAGGTAGGAGCTGTAATCGTTGATGGGATGAGCAGGTTTCATTCCTTCTTCGACTAAATCTTTCCTCTCCTCATAATCCATGTTTCGATCGTGCCTGTTCTCTGGCCATTCAAGGTAGAGACAGTGCGTATCGGGAGTGGAAAAATTCTCGTTCTCCTAATTCACTCTTGCTAATTTCCATTCTGCTAGAAACTCGTTGGCGCAGGGATACTCCTTCGACGGCAAAGCGGGCCTTCAATTAAACGAACAGTGCGCTAACTCCTTGGTTCTCCTACTGACAAATCTTTCTGGCCTCTTGCCAAAAACATCTCTAACAACTTCTGTAAATCTGTCTTTCCTCTCTTTTCGCTCTGATGGTTCTGTTGCTAATTCTCCAACTGAAAACGCCAATCTCCTTCGGCCTGCTATTTTCCTCTAACTCAACCCTGGACGATTTGGCATTCCTCATCCTCCTCCTTTCCTCTCAGGTGTCCTATGGCCTTTTGCCTGTGATTACATCGATCGGGTGCCAAATGGGCTCCTGATCTACGACGTTAGGAAGGCGGGTGGACCGGATGGCATTCCTTCCCCGAGTTTTGAAGGGAGTGTGCTTCGTGCTATCCCCGCCCCCTCGTTTCAACTATATTCTATATGCCTTAGCATTATCACATCTCTTAGTTCAGGAAGTACGCAAATATTCAAAAGGTTCCGAAAAAAACATCCGCTCTGAATCCTCTAACTAACACCCTATAGTTCTCACCTGTTTTATTTCTAAGATCTTTGAATCTCTTCTTAAATCTCCTTTCTTGGATTCATTTGAATTTTCTGCAGTTCATTCCTATCAGCATCATTGCTATCTACTCTCGGGTCTACTGGCGATATATTTCCTATCTTCTGATTATGGTTTTCCGCCCTTAGGAACTTACGGGAGACTTGCGTGGTGGCGCTTGACATATCCAAAGCATTTGACCGGGTATGGCAGCGTCACTGCTCCCAAGCTCCCCTCCTTTTTGGTTTCCTCCTCCCCCCCTCCCCCGCCCCCCCCCCCCCCCCCCCCGCCCCCCCCCCCCCCTCTCTTTGCTTACTTAATGTCCTAGTTTTTCTTTCAAATCGCATCATATCGGCTGTTGTTGATGGGGCTACTTCTTAGCCATTCTTTGTTAATTGTAGTGTTCCTTTGGGTTACTTTCTTTCCTACCATAATTCTACTTTTTCATTAATGATCTCAGTTACTCCTCTAACTCTATTTAGTTATTATGCCAACAACTCGACAGTCCGGTAAATTCTTTACTTCAACTCATTTCAATGCTGCTCCTTCTTTAACTTTAAGAATTGCCTCTCGTCTTAATCTTTCCGATTCTATTATCGCTGATCTGGATAGAATTTCCGGGTGGGGTCGTCTGACCTGTGAAATTCAATTCTTTAAAAACTCAACTTCTACAATCTCCCTCTCTAGACACTCCAACTTTCCTATTCCTCTTTCGACGGTTCTTCTGTCTCTCCTGTTGACATATAAATTTATCCTTGGCCTTAACATAAACAAAACACAAATGCTTGGAAACCTCACATCAACAATGGTTGCTAGGGCGGCCTCAAAGAACTGGAAGTTCTGTTTAGACTGCGAGACTTTTTTCCTCTTCTCAATTTGCTCCAGCTATACAAGGCCTCATCCGCCCTTGTATGGAGTACTGTTCCCATATATGGGGGGCTCTGGTTTCACCCGGCTTTTTAGATAGGGTCGAGTCAAAGGCCCAAAAGGCTTATAAACTGTCTCTGTACTTTCCAGTTACTTGACCCTCTTCTTTGCGCGCGATGTGGTGTCTTTTATCTCTTTTCTATAGGTCCGTAGTGGCAAGGTGCTCGAGGAACTTATCACCCGCGTACCACCAACTTTACGTCGCCCTCGTAGTACAAGAGGTGCTGTATCTGCACATGAGTTTTGTGTTGATATTGGTAACTCCAGACTAGTTCGCTGCGGTGCTTTTTTCTTCCTGCCACCTCGTTCTGTGGAATTCACTTCCATCTTCTGTGTTTCTGCTGAATTTAATCTCCCCATTTCAAAGGCCTGCGTCTGCGCTCATCTGCGTAAATTTGGCGTTAGTAGATCGATTATGAGGCGTTTAACACCCCGCTCCTTGAATAGGGCTATGCCCTTGAGTGGTAGTGACAACTGTAAAAAACAAAAAAAAAAAAAAAAAAAATATAAATAAAATATTTTATATAATATATATATATAGTATATATATTATACTATATATATTAGAGTATATATAATATATATATATATATATATATTAATATATATATATATATATATAAGGGATAGGGATCAACTGTTGGAATTATAGGGGAATAAATTTATTTGAGTGTTGTAGGAAAGATAAATGCTCATATTTTGGTTGAAAGAGTGGTTCGAGTGACTGAGGGACTGATTGGTTAAAAACACGGTGCATTTAGAAGTGGTAAAGGATGTGAGGATCAAATCTTTACAGCTGAAAAAATGAATTGAGAAAATGAGAATGAAGAATAAATTGTATTTAGGTTTGATGGATTTGCAACAGGCATATGATAGGATCAATAGGGAAGCTCTATGGCAGGAGTTACTGGTAGGCTTCTGATGAACAAAATATGTATGACGTAGTGAAGTGTGTGTAAGATTAAATGGAATTGAAAGTGATTAGTTTAATATTAGAAGCGAAGTGAGGCAGGGATATTATGTCTCCATTTTTTTTTTTTTTTTTTTTTTTCTCTTTTTGGGGTATTCAATTGTATATGGATGGGGTTATGAAAGAATTAGACATGAGGGTGGCAAGGGAAGGTGTTAGAATGATTGAGAATGGAAGAGGGTGGAGGGGGCTCTACCTATTATATGCAGAAGATTTTGTTTTGTGCGGCGTATCCGAAGAGAGTTTGAGAGGATTGATAGAAGGATTTGGCAGGGTGTATAAAAGCTCCGAGGGGGTTTGAAAGTAAACATAGATAAAAGTAAGGTTACGGTTGTGAGTGAGGACAGTCCTCGGTGTGAAGTTATATTGGATGGTGAGCAACTGGAACAAGTGTCTGAGTTTAAATATTTAGAATATATGTTAGATGAAAAGGGAATGGATGATACAGAGTGTAGTAGTAAAGTTGTTATGGTAGGAAGGTGGCTGCAGCAATTAAATCCTTGGTGGATGCAAAAGGACTATGTCTTGAGTGTGCTAGGGTATTACATGAGAATATGTTTGTTACCTGTATTAATGTATATAGTAGTGAAACTATGGCTGGAATAAGGGTATACGAATCTAAAGTACAATGTGTTCAGATGGACAATCTTAGGAGCATGTTAGGTGTTAAGCTCTAGGGTGGATTTTTCTGACAGCGGTGAGTTCTCACTAAAGGGTATTCTTGATGACTTGCATCATATTCTTCTACTACTATTATTTCCAGTGGATGTGTCGCACCTTACCCCCAGTCTTGGGGAGAGAAGGTGGGTGGTGATGATATAATTGGCATATATGGAGTCTTAAGGGGTAAGGATTCCTAACAACACTAATGTAATTTTTTTTGGATAAATATAGACCATTCGAAAGAAGAAGATTTTCCTCGCAATAATTTGTTTCATGAACATATGCAAAAAGGTGTTTAGATTTTGTGTAATTTTCTTCCCAAATATCATGAGTCAGTATTTTTAACCTTTTTAATCAGCAATTTTTTAACAGTGAATTTCTGCTGACTACAAAAGAATTTTGCAAGCGGATTTCACTGAAATACTTGCCATAGGCAAATGTTTTATGAAATAACTCACAAATAGTAGCACAATATATAGAGAAAAAAAATTTTATTTTGATTTTTTTTGCTAAATCTCAACATTTTTTTTTTTCCATAAAATTTTTAAAAGTTTTATGAAATATGCCAAATGTTTTTATATTTTCATGATTCATACATCAAAATGTAGTTCAATGCAATACAAAATTGAAACAAAAAAGAAAAAATATAAAAACAAGTGTTGGATTTTTTGTTATAGCCCGAAATAGCAGCTCAAATGTAAAAAAAAGTTTTTTTTGAGTATAAAATAGTCAAGAAGTTGAATTGTGAACAGTGGCCAAACCGTTGGTTATACAACAAATTTATATAAAATGAAAAAATTGTGAATCTCACCAATTTTTACAAGTTGTAAAAAATTTAATTCTAATCAGATGAATAGTATAAATGTTCCTATGCCATCATTATTTTGAATTTTTCTTTTTTTTCTTTTTTTTTGGCAAACTAAAAAAGAAAAATCGTAATAACTTTTTATTATATATATCCTATTAATACGAAACTTTCAGAGCATGTATAATTAGAAAGGAAAAATTATATTGTGTTTAAGCCTAAATTTTTTGTATACCAAACGCTTTTTGCCGCTGTTCATGGGAAAACTTTAATTTTAAAAAGTTTTCCCTGTGAGTAGTAGCAAAACCATTGGGTGTACAGAAAATTTATCTAAATAAAGGTGCATATCGTCGAGTTATAAAGGCCATAAAATTTCATTCTTATCAGATGAATAATAAATATGTTGCGTGACACCAATCATTAAAAAAAAATTCGCAACTAAAAAATAAAAAACCATTAAAACTTAATTATTATTTATACGATCAGTTTGAAATTTGCAGAGCGTATATAATTGGGAAAGGTAGACATTTTTTGTTTAGAGAAAATTTTTGTATACCCACAGATTTGTCGCTGCTCATGGGAAACTTTTCCAAGTTTTCAAAAGTTTTCTCGTGATCAGCGGCAAAACTGTTGGGCATACCAAATATTAATCTAAATAAAATATGTATATCTTGTAGAGGTACACAAGCTGTGAAAGTTCATTGCAATAGAGTAAATATTAAAAAAGGTGCATGCAACCATTTTTTTTTGTTTTTGTTTTTTTGCTACTAAAAAACTTGATAAAATTTTTATTTTTTGTTCAATCAATACGAAACTTTTAGATCATATACTACTAGACAAGGTTCACATTTTTGTTTAGATAAAGTTTTTGTAAATCAAGGGGTTTCCCGCTGCATATGGGTGAAACTTTTGAAAATTTAGAAATTTTCCCATGCACAGAGGCAAATTCGTTCTCCATACAGAAAAAATTAATTTTAAAAAAAATGTGTATCTTCCCCCAATCTATACTTGCCCTGAAATTTTCATGCTGATCACATGAATAATAAAAAGGTTATCGGATTTCATTTATGACTTACCAAAATTGAATACTCCCCCGTATCCCCCTGTATATTGTGAATAAAATATTTCTTGCCTGTTAAAAATAACCAGACCATTCGAAAGAGCATAAATTCTACACTAGAAAGTGTAAAACCTAAAAATCATAGAATTGATGATTTCTACCCTCAAAAGTTAGGAAATCCATACGCGCAACGTCCTTAAGAGTAATCCCATGGTATCCTGTCCCCAATGGTTCTCCCTTTTGCACTCAATCCACATCTTCTTACATTGGAGTAGCTCTCCCTTATAATGCACCATAAAATACAATGACAGACAACACTTTCCTTTTAAAAAGAAAATCAAAAATGGTAAAAAATGGCAGCCTGACGATTAGTCTCGGGGAAGCCTATAGGAGTAGAGCTAAAAAATAATTCCTTATCCACCCCTCCCCTCATTAGCTTTAAAGGCCATTAACAGCCTCCAGTGATGGAGTTGGTGCCATCACGGAATTGCCAGCCTGTTTTGATGTACGGTCTCCTTTCTTCATAAATTTTTGCAACCTTCTGTTTTAAAACTAATTTTCATTTTGTTGAACATAACCTCTCCTTGTAAAAACCTCATCTCGTATTCTTAACCAAAACTTGGGTTTTTGAGCGTTCTGACTTCAAACTCTACTTTGTTGGCTCCTACTATCTCTTTCTTTAATTTTCTGCCAGTGTGTGCAATGATGATGTTTGTTCCTGTATCTTTGATTTGGAGTTTTCAGAATATTCTACCTAATGACTCAAGCTAACCTGTCAATCTGCTACTAATTTCATCTGTTCTGGATATCTGTCTCCTAGCTGAACTGACTATCCTAAATTCTTAGACTGCAAATTAAAACACATTCTTTTCTTCTCACATTTCTCTGCACAACATTCCTTGGTGATCTCAACATTCACCGTCGCAATTGCTTTCTCTCAATTTCTCAAGATACGAGTTTTGTTGAACTTTGTAGCACTTTCCTATCAGAATAACTCAGGCAGTTATCAGCTCCCTACTCGTATCTCTGATCATCTTTGAGATGAACCCAACATTCTGAAAACCTCTTCTAATCTCTAATTATTCTCCTTATTCTGTTAAACTTCTTTCCTCCTTGGTTATAAATTCTCTTATCTCTGTTTCTGTTCTATTTCTTCAAGTCTTCCGCTGTAATGACCCTTCACGGACAGAAAATATTTTTGGCCCTTCGGTGCTGCAAAAGGTCGACTGTACGATTAACAGCGAGACTATTTTTTTTTCTCTTGAGAGAATAGGTGTAAAGTATAATATATATTCTCTATTTTATATATCTGCTTAACTACATATATAGCTTTCTAATATAACTGTAATTAATAATGTAAATATCTTTTTCTAAATCATATATTATATATATATATATAATAATATATATATATATATTATATATAATATATATATATATATTGACATTCGCATGGTGTTTTTAAATATTCGCACTGACAAATATTAAAATATATAATTTGCATTAACACTCAGAAACAAATGTGAATAAAAATGTTCTGATGGGACTGTGTTAGAAAAGTTAGAAGAGTTGAGAAATTTGAAATTAGAATGAACTGAAGTGGGAGAATGAAGATAATGACACGCCAATTTGAGTCACATCGAAATCTGCAATATTACAATATTGATAGACTTGTACTTGTGGGAGAATATTCGCTCAAATCAACTGTTGAAGCAGATTCCGCAATGACAACCTTATCCAGTGTGGTTTGGGATAACTTCGATATTGTTTCCCATGACATCGCAAACCATGCACTTTGCAATCGTAATTATTCTCAGAAAGGAAGAATGACATCTGGGTTAAGAACTACCTAAGCAGCAACACAAGGAAGAATGTAGTAAGGAAAATAAGTAAAAGAGTAAAAGATCTCCATTGCTTTAAAAATAAAGCAGATTACTCTTGAAACTAATAATAGAAATAACATTATTAATACTTAAAATGAAAATCATAAAAAATACATATTAATGACTAAGAAATTAGTTCAAACACATTTCAGTCTAAGCTGCAATTTTCTGACCCAGACCGAGAGAGAGATCTCTGGGTATTGTCTTGAAAGTCATCAACTGATTAGCAAAATGCTAATTTCCAGTTATTTTTATATAAGATTTATGCTATTTACTTTTTTTTTTTTTTTTTAATACTCTCACTTTGGAAGAAACTGAACATTGGGCAGAGTTACAGATTGACATGCCATGATGTAGGGAGGTTTCCCCTCTGCAGGGTTTTAACCAGTGGAAGGTTTTCACCATCCATATTCTTCTTATTATTATTATTTACTCCTCTTTAAGTGAATAAACTGTATGCTATGCCTTGTTGAATGACTTATAATATAGTTAGAATTTTTTGTTTTATTACAATGCTACTGTTTTTCAGAATTTTTTTTTTTTTTTTGTGTGTGTGTAATTTCAGGGTTCACACTGAAATTTTTGAATTTGAATTCCTGACTTTCCCTGACCAATCCCAAATTTTCCTGACCAGCGTGTTCGTTTTATTTTTTGCTCGTATAAATATCTATTAATGCATTATTGCAGCCTATTATCAGTTTCATAATTAAATTATTGAAATTTACTTTAGAAACTGTTCATCATCAATGGATTGAATTTAAAAAAAAAATTTTTTTTTAAGTCAATCATCCTATACCTTCACCATAGCCGTCCAACGCACTCCTTTTTATTTTTTCCAAAAGGTAAACAGTTTTATTTATACAAAAAGAAAATAAATTAAAAGCTTACATTAATAGCCTAGGTGGACATAACGTCCACTGTGATCACAAAAGTTCTTAAATGGGGAGATTTGGGTTAACTTTTTCTTCTCAAGCTCTGAATTTTTTGATTTTATAGCGTCTTCTTCTGTCAAAGGTTTCAGTTTTAACATCTTTTTCTCCTTTCACCGTGTCATAGGTCTGTTGGATAATTTCTTTTTTCAACCTTTTTATTCTCTTCCTTCTTTTTGGTTCTGCTTTGACTCTTTGAGATGTTCTTCTTATCTCTATGGGCAAGCTCTTACATTTGTCAACATTTTTGAGTGATAGGAACTTTATGAATAACTTTCATGAGATCTTATAGGATTGTGCACTGTTCTTTTGAGAAATCAGACTATGTTCTTTCAGAATCTCCACATTACTAACATTTGCTTTAATTTATAGAAAACCCTCCTTCCACTGTCGCATTCCATGCGAAATATCAGTCCTAATTAATAATTTGCCACAATCGACATAACATTGATTCTAGGTACTATGGAAGGCAAACAACTATCAAGTTCTTAGAAAGCCCAATCACCATCCAAAATAATTTTGAATTTTAAATTCATGGAGTAGAAATGAGCTTCACTGCAAAGTAGCGTGTATTGTGCTTTTGCTTCTAGAAAAATAGGGGCAAGTCCATGGGTTAATCACATTATTTACATTTCCATCGGCCCCATTTTTAAAATTTGAAGCTACTGCACTATCTGGAAACATTAATTTAAAATGTTTTCCCCATATTTGCACACGAGTTTAAAGACATTTTATCATCCACCACCTTAATGCCCATAGTATTTCAGATCTTGTAACATCATCTTTAATGCAAAAACATGAAAACTGATTGATAAACTGGTTTTGGAAGGTTATTAAAATAGAACACTCAAGGGTCATTTACAATCGGGTTGAGTTGATTAGAAGTTGATGGAAATTGGCAATAATTTTAAGTGCGCACACTTTCCACTAATATTTGTATTAATTAGAACACGTACCAAAAAGAAGTTTTTTCAATGATGGTTGGTCCCGCTGAGTTTTGATTAAATTCAAATGAATTTCCCCTCTTGAATGTGAAACTTCGCCTTGGACGTCCCATGTTAGATAGATCAAAGTTCTTTTTTACTACTTTACAGTATGCCTTGGAAATATCAGGTCCTTTACCCAACCAACCTGATAAACTGTGGTTCATATTTGACGTCCAACCACTGTCGTTAAAGTTAAGTTTTTTTTTTTTAAAGTCATTTTATAAAATAAAATAATAAATACCGTTCACTGCACAAAAATGCAAAATCACTTCGTCAAACCTGAAAAAAAAAAAACCCTCAAAAAATATAAATCCCTAAAAGAAAAGGATACAAACAGATTAAGTCATACAGTCTAAAACACATCCATATACCAATCACTTTCAATCGAAAGGATGAACTTGGAACAACCTCTAAGAACAGAATAGGAAGAATAGTAAGTAAAAGTGAACTAAAAATAGAAAGAAACAGGATAGAAGTAGATTTATGGGATGTCATTCCTCGCCCACTCCTTTTCATTCACTTATCAATACATCTCTTATTCCACAAATATACAAGAAATACAAAAAAATATATGAAAAAATATGAAAATTCGTCCATGGGTCATTCTTCATATGTTTTGAAATTTTAAATTTCCCTGACTTTCGCATATCTTAAACGTTTCCCTGACTTTCCCTGACCAATTTTTTTTCCCCGACTTTCCAGAAAGTATAACCTGAATTTATACTAAAATGAGTGCTAAAGCAACCTGCCTTAAGTGGCAAAATGTCCCAGGTTAATAACTTTAATCAGAAGCTCAAAAGTTTTTTTTTTTCAATGAATTTGTAATACATATTTCTATGAGGCTGGTTTTTAAACTTTTTCCTTTTACTAATCTTTTGTAAAAATGTTCACAGGTCTTTTCTTTCCTTCAAGTTTTTTTTGTATTATTTTTTTCTGCTTCAGCCTGAAGATGCTGCTACTGCTGCTGCTTGGAAATTTTCTTTTTATATATAAACAATAAAAATGCTTTTTTTTTTTCTTTTAATTACTAATTTTACAAAAAATGGAATAATTGCAGCCTTTGAAGGTGTGAGAATGTGTTGTGAGTGACTAACCACTGACACTTACCACCAAATCATTTGCTACTGTTAGCTTCGCTTACCACATGCTTCATCAGCCTGGAACTTGTTTTACCATCAAAACATTTTCTTTGGTACCAAAAGCTTCTCTATTTGAAAATTTTGAAAAGAACCATACAAAGAAAGTAAAGTAAAGAAGCAGGATATAATTTGAAGAAAGTTTATTTTTATTAAAAATATTGCTTGAAATTTACCGCTGTGAGATTAGTTTTTTTTTTTTTTTGTGGTTAGGCTAGTGTTAATCTTTATAATTATCTCTGCCTTCCTTCATGGTAACCTAACTCTTTGTTGGAAGTAAAATCCACAACAATTGATACAGTGTTTGAAAAGTGTGCAAATCATAAGAAGTTAAAAATCTACAAAGGAAGTGTTTTCAAAACTTAGCTAGTAGGATACATGTAAGAATGAGCATAGTATATAAGTTTGGGATAAGAGAGTTGATTAGACTGTGGGAAGATGAGTCACATGAGACCTCCTCAAAAGAAGTAACATACTAGAGAGTTTAGAAGAGCGGTGTCCATAGTTAGCAAGAGTATACATAGAATGATGCAACAGTATGCAACAGTTTGATGGGTAGAAATAAATTGGAGAAGGCTGTTTCGAACAGAGGATTGACAAGTTGAAAAGCCCTAGACCCCACCTTATCAAGGGGACAGTATGTGTGGAAGACAGAAGAGCCACCTCAGATACATAATTAACACACACTCCATGCATAGACCAACCATGACCAACACAGAAAACGAACCGAGATGATAATGAGTAGTAGTTCTGAAGGGACCTGAGAACACCCAATCTCTTAGAAGCTTGTTTAGCGAGACAGACAATGTATCCTTCCAAGAAAGATCAAGATAAAAAGGAAATACCAAGAATATAAGAACAGAATCAGGTTTGAGTTGTATGTTTTATATCGTGTAGATAGATGAAGGAGCCGAGTTTTTGAGGCACTAAAATCAATCATGTTTTCTCTGTCCTAACTTGAAATGAGATTAGAGATTAGTTGCTCCAAGCCTAAACTTCCAGCATTAACTACTTTTCAATGATGAGTGGTTCATCTTTCAGATTGGAGGGATTAATGAAGGGTGAAAAAAATCGGCATTAAGAGTGGACAGGAGACCCCCTAATGAGGAGCAGCAGAGATGGGCCAGGGACAGAACTCTGAGGAACATCACCATTAATAAGATTTAAAGGATGAAAGGTAGCCTTCTACAACAGCTCCTATAGAACAACCAGAAAGAAAATCAGAAAGAAGGTTACTGAAAGAGTAAAAGCTTAGAAACTATCAAAAGCTTTCGATATATCAAGTGGCACATCAAAAGATTCATTTAAGTCAAATCACTTATATGTACAAAAATAAAAAATAAAAAGAAAATATAAATACAATATAACTCAAGAAATCATAGGTTCTAAATAAACACTCAAGTGAAAAGATTATACTTCATTTTTCTCAAACTCATATTTTTGATTTTCTCTTTTTCTTTTTGTGATTTATGCGATTTAACTTCAATAGAAATAAAAATTAAAATAAAACTATATATATTAAGTGAAGTTTTTAATATATTTGTTTAAATTTTCAACAAACTATTGGTATTGTAACCAGTAAATCTTAACCCAAAAAAAAAAATCAATTTTTGATTTTTTCAAAAATCAAAAATCCCCAACCCTGTGTATATATATATATATATATATATGTATATATATATATATTAAGAAGAGTATAGAGAGTATATATATGTTATATATATGGTATATATATATATATATATATATATATATATATATATATATATATATATATATATATATATATATATCTTTTTTTTTTTTTTGAGTTAGTGTTCAGGACCCACACGGCTCACAATGAAGCTGCCACACTGGGCTGAAATCAGCACCATGGGAGGCCCTGTCATATATTTGTTTCAAATATCAAAGAAAGATTTGAGTGGTGAAATGAATATTCAGTGAGTCAAAATAAATAAAACTAAAAAAAATTTTTTTTTTTCCTTGAGAATAGTCTTGTTAATAAATAACAAAATCAAATACTGTAAAGAATATTATCACTTCTTGGAGATAAAAGAAAATATAGTTACTGCTAAAGTGGGAAGATTCAGATAAGATATGGGATAATCTTTTAGAAGGTGTTATGGACCGTAAAGTAGGAAAATAACGACAGCGAATAGGGTCAAGATGGGAACAATCAATGAAGATATGATGAACAGATTTTGGGGTATGGTGACAGTAAAATTTGTAAATGGGAGGAGGGTCTCTTGACATATAGTGACTGTGAGTGATATTAGTGTGGCCAATACAGAGGCGTGCAAGCATCACCTCATGTAAGCGCTTTCGTCTGTGGGAGGAAGACCACTCACCGATGTTCGGCTTTGCTGAGTTTCCTTCCCCCGATCACTCAGTCTGTGCACTCTTGCCAAACAAGATCGAAAAGCCCTGTCGGAGAGCAGGATAGTAACCGCTGATGGGAGGCGGCCTTGTCGAATGGCATCCGGGAGGTACCTGAACAACTCCGAGAAGAGGAGGCCATTTTGGCCTCTCTCTGTCAGCGCCATTTCATTGCCAGTTACCCCTCACATGAGAGGGAGTCCAACATAAAATAATTTGTTTCAGGAGTGGAGAAGTCGAAGAAATTGCTGTACAGTCGATACATTGCGTTTTTAGAATAAGGTTTTTTCTTGTAACGCGCGCTAAGAGAATCTGAATAAACGACATATGAGTGATCTTGGTTAAGGGGATTAGAATTCGAGAAGGGGCAATCATTAATAGCTGCTAACTCTGCTGTAAAAATTGAAGCATAAGTGGGGGAAGGGTATGGGGAGAGGTTGCGGTCAGAAAATAGCAGGTGAAGCGCCACACTGTCCCCTATTTTAGAGCCGTCAGTAAACACTGAGTAAATCCACCGTAACTGCGGCGTGAGACAGAAATGATGCTTTTAACAGGGCAGCAGGATGGTATAGATTTGGAGAGAGATGTCAGAGCCAAGAAATGGAGAGAGGAATAGCCAAGGTGTGTACCTTCGTAAAAGAAAGGCAGCAACTTTTGAAAAGGGAATGTTGAGGAAATTAAAGATGTTATGAACCGTTTCAAAAGGCCAGTAATTAGGATTCTGAGGTACCTCCTGCAAAATCGGTGTCAAAGCAGAGGGATTGTAGTTTGAAAACGAAGATAACTTGTACACATGATGTATTCCTTTCGAAGAGAGAGTGGCATCACATTGGATTCAACTTCAAGGCTCACCTGGGGCAACGATCGGAAAGCTTCTGTGGAGATACGGATTGCCTCATTTTGGATAAGATCAAACATGTAGAAAAGTTGTTGAACCCTGACCATATACTATGCATCCATATTGCAACTTCGACCGTATTGTGAAGATGTGGAGACCTAAGGTGATTTGCTATCAGCATGACAAGATTTTGAGGTGAGATGACAGCTCGCGATGGCAAGTTGTTTTAGGTGTTTAATATGGCAGTATATGCTTATGGTCATCTAGATGAGCTCCTAAAATTTGACCCAGGAAGTTGTTATAGCCAAGATGCTAAATCCATAAGGTTAGGGTTCGCTGGGAGAAGGTAATATGCCTTCATTCCCTTTTTCTTAAAAAGCACTGCTGAGGTTTTGCTGGGGAAATGGAAGCCATGGGAGCCAGCCCACTGTGAAATATTTTCAATAGCTAGTTGAAGTTGCCGTTCGAGAAAGGGCAGCCTGGCACCGGCTAGGTCATCAACAATGCCAAGTCATCGACATATAGAGAAAAATTGACAGTCGCTGGAATAGAGGTAACAATATCATTAAATCCAAGAGCAAATAGTAGTACACTAAAAACACTACCCAGCGGAACGCCTTCATCCAGAGTAAAGTGGCGTGACAGAATAGAAGAGCACCGAACTTGCATGGATCTGTTTGACAAAAGACATTTAATGAAAAGAGGGAGTTGTCCGTGAAAACCGAGCGCGAATGGAGTTTAAGGAGGATCCCAGTTCTCCATGTTGTGTCGTAAGTTTTTCAAGGTCAAAGAAGACGCCAAGAATCATCCCACCAGTTGAGAAGGCTTCTCGATGTCATGAAGTCTAGTTTCTACCTAAGGGGTCCCGTAGCCTGTGCTGATTTGCGGAAACCAAATTGGAAGTTTATATATATATATATATATATATATATATATATATATATAGTGAGTATATATATATATATATATATATATATATATATATAAGGTAATATATAAGGTAGTGTGTATATATATATATATATAGTATATATGTTATATATATATATATATGTATATATATATATATGTTAGTTTCAAAGCTCTTAGTTTTAGAAATACGGGGATTATTAAATCATATTTAATAAATTATAATAAGTCTGCATTTAAAAGAAAAGCATTTCTTTTTTAATTTTGTCTTCACAAGTTTGCTACCAAAGCCATATATTATATAGAGTATATATTATGAGGTATATGTATATAAAATATTGTTATATATATTGCTATGTTATATATATATTATTATAGTTATACATATAGGTATATACAAGGTTGGTATGTATATGGGGTCGAGTGAAGGATGGGAAAGAAGAGAGTGATATATAGCAGAAAAAGTATGTATATATATATATATATATATATATATATATATATATATATTATATATATATATATATATATATGAGCTTACCTTTTCTTGAGCTTCATTTTGCGGTAGTTTGAGCATTTGCTGAATCTCCTGTTGGCAGTGATTTATTTCTATTGACAAATTCAGCTGTGGTTTTAGCAATGGAACTTGAACAGAAGTACTGTTATTGTTTTCAATATTTTCTAAAAGTGTTTCTGAAATAGGCTGTGTAGTTTTTACTTGATCTTCATCTTCCATAGGATTCTGCATTTCTTTTTCTTCTTCTTCGGTCCCACAAATTGAGTTTTCTAAATCTGACTGATTAGCTTGGGTGGATTGTGGTTCCATACTATCTGTAATTGAATTCCCGCATACTCTTTCTTCAATTGCATTTTCATCTTCATTAGAACATGCAACTGATAGTGCGTCTTGCAATGTTTGAGGGAGTATATTTTCTTCAGTCTTCTGGGAAACAGAATCAGTGTCTGCAACTTGAGAAAGTTGGTGAATTCCAACAACTGGATTGTTTAAATTATTTTCCGATATTAGAGTTGTTGACTGTACAATCGTATCTGTAGTCACATTTCCTACTGCAGATGACTGCAAATTACAAGTTTGTTGATTTAGTAAATTTAAGTTTTCACAAAACATATTTTCTTGATTTAAAAGGTTTTCATTATTTTCAATATTTTTGGACATATTATTATTTTCAATAGATTCTTTATTAATACCAGTCTGACTATCTACAGTAGCTGTACTCGAGTGACAAACCTGAATTGAGATTAAGCCAGAATGATTGTCTGAGTTTTCAGACATGGACGATTCTTGTGTTCTGTCATTATTTAGACCAGGCTGATGTGTTAATTCAGAGGTTATATTGCTTCCTTGGGATATAATTGTTTTTGGATCAACTAAGTTATAATTTTGCTGATGCAAAGTTACATGAGCTCTCTGAGGAAGTCCAGAAAATTTTGTTATTGTGTTTCCCAGTAATCTAGAACAAGGCATTGATGAGCCTGACATGCTACTAGCTGAAGGTGAGCAATGCGGCACATTTATAGTTCCTGTTTCACAAGCAGGATTAGGAGAAAGACCATTTTCAACATTTGTTCCAATATTGGCCTTAATACCTTGAACAAGTGAATTTGGAGGCACACTTCCTGATTGGGTTACCTGTGACTCAGAAGACGCCTGAGAGCATGGAACTCCTCCTGGTGAAAGAGTTGGAGGCACATTATGGGACAAATACTGACCAGGTATACTATCATTTGAAGGCAATGTTCCATTTCTTACAGAACCTGTATTTAACATCCCTGAACCATTTGAAACTTCAGAATTTAAGCTATTTGGAACTTGAATGCATCCACTTTCTAAATTTTGAGTACTAATATTTAAAACTAAACTAGAATTCACTGGTCCATTACTTAAACCTATAGCACTTCCAATTGGATTTAACGAGTCTCTTACACTAGGATTACTGTCAGGACTTAAAGAGTCATTAACCATTTGTTCTTGAGACCTAACATTAGCAAGATGAGGTAATGAGGATGGAACATGAGAGGATATTTGGACATTCATTAAACCTTGATTGACATTATTTGGAATAAAACTTTGTTGATTCACATTTCTAGTTTGTGTCCATTGTTGAGGAGACATTGATGGTCGTACTCCACCCACACCTGGACTCAATGGATTGCTAATCACTACAGATCTGATTCCAGGAGATATGGGAGCCCTCTGTCCCAATGGGCTATTTACATTAGCATTCCCATATAATCCTGGGGAATGAAGTGGTTGGTGGGTAGGTGTACTACAATTAGGGTTTGTAGGTGTGTTTCTGCCAGCACCACTTGGTTTTACAATACTTTCCATATGCTGAATGTTTGCTGCCGCACTCAGCCCACTATTTGAATTTGGAGAAGAACTTGAATTGGGAATAGAAACAGGTGAAGATACAGGAGATGCTATGGTAAGGTTGGAATTAGTTCGGGTATGAGGAGACAAACTGCCTCCCATTGGAGATAATTGTGGGTGTGGAGATCCCTGGGAATGAGTCATCTGGGGTGATAACTGAGGAAATGGTGCTCGATAAGGGGTGCCATTTGGCATCTGAGAATTAGAAAACTGAGTTAAATCCCCCTGAGGAGAATGTGTTCCACACATAATTTTTTGTCCAGCGATTTGCTGCTGCTGCTGCTGTGGTGATGAAGTTCCAACTGCAACTTGGTTTTGATAATGAGCAACATGATATGACTGACGAGGATTTTGCATCACTTGATATTGCTGCTGGGGAGGGCCTTGAAGAACAGATCTTCCAACCTCTGAAAAATTACCCATATTTTGAGTGCCCGGTCTTACGGCTCTTTGAGGGTCAAAATTAGGATATGGGGGACGAGGTGCTCCTTGAAAGGGAATGCTTTGAGAAGCAGTAGGGTAACTAGTATTTAGATTGCTCTGAGAAGGCATTGCTTGAAAATTGTGTGGCATATTACCCTGTATAGCGTTAACAGTATTTCCACTTACATTCTGACCAGTAAAATTCACTCCAGACTGTGGAAATGATGATTGTGATTGAGGTGTTTGCTGTTGGAAATTTCCAGGAACTTGAGGAAAATGATCAGAACTATTATTCCAAGTTTGAATATTTGGATTTGCTTGCATAGCAGATCTTTGAGCATATATATCTTGCCCAGTATATTGAGTCCTAAACTGAGGAGCACCTGCATATTGTGTTGATGTGTTTTGAGTGTACTGGAATGGCTGTGTAGGACCAGGGTAACTTCCAATTTGTTGTTGTGAAGGTTGTTGGGCTATTGTCATCTTAATAGTTCCTTGATTTCCCATCTGAGTAGGGTTAGTAAGAGAACTCGCACTGCCGGCACTATTAATATCATTAAAAGAGGTTTGTGAGAAATTAGTAATATCCATTTCAGGAACTGCCGCACTAGCTGGTCCTTGTGCAGGTACAAAGGATTCTCCAGTGAGATCCAAATTTCCCAATTCACCATCTTCAAACAGACCAGTGAAGTTATCCATTACTTTGAGTTCAAAAAAATATCAAATCGTCATGATGATGAAAATATAACTTAAGATACTTTATACAATCATTCTGCCATTTCTACCCACAATCATCCTGAAAAATAAAAAAAAAATAAAAAAAATAATTAATTTAAGTCAATTTTTATCAAAAATAGAATACAAATATATTTAACATAGAAAATAAATTCATAGAAGCAATAGATGTATATTTTTTTTCCTAAGAAAGAAAGAATTTTTATTTTTTTTTATTGTTAAACTATTGTGGATGACAACCACTGATATTTTGATCATCATATGTTTTTTTAAATTACATTCTCTCAAATAAATCTCCCATCAACAATTATTGATGGCACAACTTTTTCCCCTTTATGTGATAGCAGCATTCTCTAAGGTTCCAAGGCTACTCCTACTTTTCACTAGCAATTTCCTTAGTTGCTTTTCAAGCTATATTTAAATTTAAATGCTGATGTCACAAGATTTCTTTCTCTCACTTTTTTTATAGACTAGAATAACTAAAATGTAAACAGTTGCCCCTCTTCTCAAACTTTAAATTTTAATTAGTAGTAACTTTGATAAAATCTCATGGAGATGTTACTCAACCCATGTGAAATTTAACTCTTAAATACTTATATACTTCAATAAATTCACACCTCCAATCTTTTATCTCATTCAAAAAAAGTCTGTAATAACTTTGTAAAAAAAAAAAATAATAAGGCTATCACAATTGGGGAATAACAGTTATGTCCCTAATTGTTAAAAAAAAAAAAAAAAAAAAATCATGAATGGTAAAATATATTAAATTAAAGGGTACTAATATTTTATGTTTAATTCCTTTAGGCTTCATCCTAATGGAACGCTCTTTAGGTTAAATTTTTTTTATTTCTACTCATTAGAATAAATTTAAGAAATTTCAAGAGTTATTAAAAATATAAGTATTTTTCATTACCTAGTTATGCATTTTACATAATAAACCAAAAATTTATTTAGATAATATATATATATATATATATATATATATATATATATATATATATATATATATATATATATATATATATATATATATATATATATATATATATATATATAGTTAGCTATATATATATATATATATATATATATATAAGAATAGTTATATATATATATATATATATATATATATATATATATATATATATATATATATATATATATATATATATATATATATATATATATATATATATATATATATATAATTGCTTTTAAATTTTCTTTCTTTTCAGTTTGATTGGATGGTTGGATAGATGTTGGTTTCTTTTTCTATGGGTTTATTTCAATGA
>JABUQX010105910.1:30000-52500 GCA_015478945.1 Trachelipus rathkii | reverse complement strand
ATTCAAAGGGCTGTAGTATTTGTGAAGGGAGTTTGGAGAGGGTGTGTGGACAAAAGGGTCTTAGGATAAACCCAGAAAGAGTAAAGTGTTAGTGTTTGAGAAGAGCAAACAGATGAGGGGATGGGGTTGGAGATTAAAGTAGGAGGTGTAGTATTAGAAGAAGTAAAGGTTTTCAGATATTTAGGGATGGATTTGGGTAAGGAAGGAGGGGTGAAGGAAGAGATAGATCACAGAGTAGGAGAAGGAATGAGAGCAATGAGTGGTCTGAGGGAATTATGGAAAGGGGGGGATTTATCACATAAACTTAAGATAAGTATGTTTGAAAAAATATGTGTTCCAGCGGTACCATATGGGTGTGAAACATGGGGGTTGAATGCTAGGTCCAAGAAGCTGGAAGTGTTTGAGATGAAAGGGTTGAGAGCGGTATGTGGGGTTAGCAAAAGAGAGAGGATTAGGAATAGGGTGATAAAGAGAGAGATGTGATTGGAAAAATGGTTTGGTGAGAAGAGCGGAGAAGGGAATGTTAAGATGGTTTGGACATCTGGAGAGAATGGAGGAACAGAGGGTGGTTAGGAGAGTTTGGTAGGCGGAGGGGATAGGAGGAAGAGGAAGGGGGAGACCGAGAAGAAGGTGGATGGATGGAATAAAGGAAATGCTGGAAGAGAGAGGGACAGGGTGGAGATGGTAGGGTGTTGGCGTAGAGATAGAATGGAATGAGGAGGGTGGCAGATGAAGGAAAATGAATTAGGGAAGCTGCACGTACCACTACCCGCTCAAGCGGGAATAAGTGTTTGTATAATAATAATAATAATAATACATAATAATATATATATATATATATATAGTATATATATATATAGCATAGTATATATTATATATATATATATATATATATATATATATATATATATATATATATATATATATATATATATATTAAAAAGTTGGTAATCAATCAAAGTATATTTACTAATTAATTATCTTAATAATTTATTGCCATCTCTAGAATGAATTATTTGAAAATTAAAGAGGGGGGGGGGCGGCTCTGGTTTCACCCGGCTTTTGGATAGGGTCGAGTCAAAGGCCAAAAGGCTTATAAACTGTCCTGTACTTTCTAGTTCACTTGACCCTCCTATCTTGCGGCGCGATGTTGGTGCTTTATCTCTTTCTATAGGTACCGGAGCGGCAAGTGCTCGAGGGAACTTTCCACTCGCGTACCACCACCTTTACGACGTCCTCGTAGCACAAGGGGTGCTGTGTAGGCAGACGAGTTTTGTGTTGATATTAGTAACTCCAGACTAGTTCGCTGCGGTGATTCCTTCTTTCCTGCCACCTCTGTTCTGTGGAATTCTCTTCCATCTTCTGTGTTTCCTACTAAATTTAATCTCCCTCACTTTAAATCCCGCGTCTATGCTCATCTGCGTAATGCGTTATATGAATTTTTGAGGCGTCTCAAATATCCCCTCCTTACTAGGGTTCTCTGCCTTGCGAGCGGCGGCAGACAACCAAAATAAAATAAAAAAAGTAAAAGGTTCTAATAACGAAATCATTAAGCTAGCTGAAACCCCACAAGAATGGCATCTTCAACGGTGAACCACTTCTAGAATGCATTTAAATAGCATAACCGTGGAGCTTGCTCTGCGTGACAAAAAAGATCTACAGAAGGGCAAGCCGTCTTTATCTGCAACCCTGGCAGCACTGATAGTGAATTATGTTGGAGCCAGCAAATAAAACCACTGAACATGAAGAGGGGATTTGGATATGTTAGATTTTGAAAAGTTTATGGCCGTGCGCTGACATCTCATTCACCTTCAAAGGGAAAATCCGACGAACCCCATCGAAAAAAACTGAAGAGACTCATCAAGGAGCAAAGATAATTCAAATTTGCAATCTGTGAAAGAGGAGAAGGCTCTACGAAAACATGGAGATGCTGCCAACAGACGAGAATCCTTTCATGTGATGGCATGAAAATGGGCCAAAGTTTCCATTATTATCAGTACTTGCAAGAAATAATTATCTGCCCCTCCCTCATCAGTCGAGAACGAGCGTATTTTTAGTGTAGGTGGGAATATAAACACCCCAAAAAAGGAACAGGCTCTCGCCAGATACTAGTGAAAGATTAATGTTTTTGCATCACAATTTGAGAATTTTTGAATTTGAGTATTGAATGATATCCATCTTTATCTTAAAGGAGTATATAATTATTATGTCATGTTTGAGTAATAGCGTTTTTTATTTTGTCTTTTCAGTTGATAATTGAGGTCTCTCTTTCATTATTTTTATTCTTTATATTATAGCTGTTAAAGAATCTTCTTGTAAATTGTAATCATGTTAAAGCATAAAAGCTAGTAGCTAAGCTTTGTTAATACTTACTGGAAAGTGGAAATGGAATATTTTGAATAAACACAAACATAAAAAAAAGTTATTAATATTATATTTGCATTTATTATTCCTTAAAGATACTATTTTAATTTATAAATAAATATACTTAAGGTCAACTAAACATGAAATAAATTTACTAAGTATTATTGGTGGTACAGGAATGAAATCCTGAGTTGCCTAGCAGTACTCTGCTGTTCCATCTCTAACTCTCCAACCCTAAATTTCTGCTCTTGTCTGAGACTCAGATGGCTAAGAATTCATCCTCTCTGAACTCGTTTAATGTATCCAACTATAACTTATTTCATAATTTTCGTCTAAAGGTGGAGTATGTGCCTATGTAAACATTAACACTCCTGTAACAAATCTCGTGAATCTCGAATCTCCCACTCGATGTTCTGTGGCTTAAAAATCTTTCTTCCTTCTTACTACAATAATCTTGGCTTCTGCTACTGTTCTCCTAACAGAACAGAATTTCACACCTTTTTTGAATATCTACTTCCGTCGAGACTGTTATATCTTCTCATCCAAATACTGGGAGGTCCTCTATTTAGGGGATTTCAATGTACACACAACACTGAAATGGTTGGGTCCTCTCATACTGGTTTGGGGGGGGAGACCGAGTCATTCAGCATTCTCAACGATCTGGAGCAACTAATTAAAGAACCAACACACATCCCGGATCGTCCTAACCAATTCTTGAACACACTTGACCTATGTTTCACCACTCATTCTTCCTTCTCTTCATAAATACACCACCTTCGCTCCTATTGGTAAATCTGACCACAACCTATATCTCTTAATTTAATACTTTCTCTCCAACAGCTCCATCCTGCCATGTGCGTTCTTTCTGAACTTTGATCGGGCTGATTGGGGGCTTTGCGCTGTTTCTTACGCTAACTATAACTGGAATGACTGTTTTTCTGCAGGACGTCAGCTTCTTAGGTGACGCTTCGGCTTCTTCTGATGGGATGAGCAGGTTCATTCCTTCTTCGACTAAACTTTCTCAATCATAATACATGGTTCGATCGTACTGTTCTCTGGCCATTCGGCTAGAGAGACAATGTGCATCGGGGTGGAAAAATTCCTCGTTCTATCACTCGCTAATTTTCATTCAGCTGGGAAATCGTTGCGTGGGATACTCTTCAACGAAAGCAGCAGGCTTTCTCATCAAACCAAAGTGAGCTTTAACTCCTTGGTTCTCCTACTGACAAATCTTTCTGGTCTCTGCCAAAAACATCTCCAACAACTGTAAATCTACCTTTCCCCTGGTGGTTCTTCAATTCCTGATGTTCTGTTGCTAACTTCCAACTGAAAGGCCAATCTCTTTCTGGCCTCCTATTTTCTCCTCTAACTCAACCCTGGACGGCTCTGGCATTCTTCCCCCTCCTCTTCTCAGGTGTCCTATGCCTTGCCTGAGATTACATTTTTGATCGGGTGCATGGCTCTTGAATCTATGAACGTTAGAAGGCGGGTGGCCCTGAGATTCCTCCCCGAGTTTTGAGGGAGGAAAGCCCAGGCAGCCTCCCTCTCGTCTCGAACTATATTCTATGCCTCACACAAGCACTTTCCCCTCAGTGTTGGAAGCGCCGCATATGTCCAACCTATTATGAAAAAAAGGAAGCCGCTCTGATCCTCTAACTATCGCCCTATAGCTCTAACTCTTGTATTCTATCTAAGATTTTTGAAACCCTCTTCTCAACTCTCATTTTTAGACCATCTGGAATCTCAATCCCTTCTTTTCGATCGCCAGTACAGCTTTCGGCGCTTGAGGTCTACTGGTGATATACTTTCTTATCTAACAGATTTATGGTTTGCCACCTTTAGGAATTACGGGGAGACTTGAGTGGTGGCGCTGACATATCCAAAGCATTTGACTGGGTATGGCACGCATCACTCTCCAAGCCCCCTCCTTTGGATTTCCTCCTCTTTGCTTAGTTATGTCTAACTTTCTTTCAAATCTCTCAATATCGGCTGTTGTTGATGGGGCGACTTCTTTTTCTGTCAACAGTGGTGTTCCTCAGGTTCTGTCTTATCTCCTCTACTTTATTCTTGCTTTTCATTAATGATCTTCTCTGTCTCTATCCACTCACTCTATACTCTCATATGCCGATGACTCGACCCTTCATTCTTCAAGTCATTTCAATTCTGCCCTTCTTTTACTTCTCTCTAGAATTGCCTCTCGTCTTAATCTTCCGATTCCATTCTCGCTGATTTGGATAGAATTTCCGGGTGGGGTCGTCTCAACCTTGTGAAATTTAATTTTTAAAAACCCAACTTCTACAAATCTCCCTATCTAAGACACCTTCTAACTTTCCTATCTCTTTCGTTTCTCCTGTTGACAATATAAACATCCTTGGCCTTAACATAAACAAAAAAATGGTTCAGAACCTCACACTGTTAAATGGTTGCTAGGGCGTCTCAGTGAAACCCTGGAGTTCTGTTTAGATCAAGTAGATCTCTTTTTTTTTTTCCCTCTCTCCCCCTTACCCAGTTATACAAGGGTCTCATCCGCCCTGTATGGAGAGTGCAAGTACTGCTCCTCATATCTGGGGGCTCAGTTTCACCCGGCTTTTGGACAGGGTCGAGTCAAAGGCAAAACGACTTATAAATTGTCCTGGTACTTCTAGTTCACTTGACCCTTTATCTTTGTGGCGCGATGTTGTTGCTTTATCTCTTTTCTATAGGTACCGTAGAGGAAAGTCTCGAGGGAACTTTCAACTCGCGTACCACCACCTTTAAGACGCCCTCGTAGCACAATGTGTCTGTGCACGAGTTTTGTGCTGATATTAGCAACCCAGACTAGTTCGGTGCTGTGCTCCTTCTTCCTGCCACCTCTGCCTGTGGAATTCTCTTCCATCTTCTGTGTTTCCTACCAGTCTAATCTCCTCACTTTAATATTTGACCGACGTCTGTGCTCATCTGCGTAATTTGCGTTAAATAAATTTTTGTTGAGTTTAACACCCCTTCCTTGAATAGGGCTTTGCCCGTGAGCGGTGGTGATAACTGTAATAAAAAAAAAAAATAATACTAAATGTCTATTTTTATATTACATATTATTATATATATATATATATATTATAGATTATATATATATATATATATATATATATATATATATATATATATATATATATATATATATATATATAAGTTAGTTATATATATATATAAAGGTTGCTACATATATATATATATATATATATATATATATATATATACCTATTAAGTTGTTAGTTATATACAATAAGCCTAATTTATACTTATATTAGGCTTATAAACCCATTACACCTCTACTCAGGTTAAATAGTTTTAACCGAAGCTTATAAACCTTTTCCTCAATTCATTTCTTAAGGTAAAAAATTTTAAACAAAAACCCGCTTGAAACCGACCACTCATCACTATATATATATATATAGTATATATATATATATATATATATATATATATATAAACATACATATATATCTGTATATATATATCTATGTAAATATATATATAATAAGTTAATAAAATTTTCACTTCCCATGTAAACTGGATGTGGCAATTACATGCTCTATGAATCAGTGTTGTACCCAACGGTCACGCAGCTTAAAAGGACAGTTTTTTTTTTTTTGTGATTTTTGTGTGAAGGGTACTTCATTTTATATATATATGTATACCCGCATATGAAACATATATATATATATATATATATATATATATATATATATATATATATATATATATATATATATTTTATATATATATATATATATATATATATATATATATATATGTTATATATATATATATATATATATATATATATATATATATATATTATAAACAATATGACGGATTTTAGTGAGTAAATAATCCGCATTAAATTTTATGGTTTGCAGTTATTATCCTGAGACTAAGCAGCAGTCATCTCAACGGGGAAAGTAGCCAAATTAATCGCGGTACAAAAAAGCGAATCAAGTTCGCAACAATGTCAAGTCCATTTTAACATTGCCCCCCGTGAAATTTTCATATTCTCAAGTATGAAATTACGGATGTAAGAGCATGGATTTAACACTATTCTGAAGAAAACCTGGCAGAATCGCAGGAGTTCCTCAACACACTCACACTTGAGACTTCCAGAGATGCATGGAATCATGGGAATATGATGGGACCGATCAATAGAATTACTTCGAAAGAGACAGTGGAAATTAGGAGGTACTGTAAGCAATTTTTATTTTACAGGCAAATTCCCCAAACTTTCGGATAACACAATATATATATATAGTATATATATATATATATATATATATATATATATATATATATATATATATATATAGAATATGTAAATAACCTCATATATATATATATATATATATATATATATATATATATATATATATATATATATATATATATATATATATATATATATATATATATATATATATATATCCACCAACAGAATCAAATTACAAAGAATCAAAAATACTGCCCCTCGAACAATCACAGGCTGCCTGAAAACAACTAAAATTCAACATTTACACGAAGAAACAAAAATTCTACCCATTCAGGATCATTTGGACGTGATGGGAACGCAATTTTATGCCAAGGCTCTCGACCCGACCCACCCATGCCCTAACTATCTACAAGATCACATTATACATCGTTTAAAATACCCTCCCTCCTTCGCTGCTCTCTATTACGGCGAACTCTTCAGAACCATCCCCACTCCACCAAACAACACATCTCACAAAACATATTCAACCATACTTTACGGAACAATCGACCACCATATCACCTTATAAACTCTCGCCAAACGAAAATATCAGCAACAACAAAGTACACTCCCACGTACGAGAAATGCAAATATCACTATCTATATTGAAATCTGGCCATCACCCAGGCCTCCAGGAATACACACACAGATTTCAACTCCCAGACGCAACCTCTCCACTCTGCCGAAGATGCCTAATAGAGGCTGAAACAACCGATCGTCTCCTTCTAAGATAAAATGCCCCCTTCTAACCCCCCTACAAAACACTCCATCAGATTTCCTCCCAGAGAGACCTGTGGAGGTCGCTGTGTTTAAGGAGATGACATGGATCCCAGAAATAAGAGGGGCCCAGGGGCAATGAATATAAAAATAATAATAATAATAATAATAATAATAATAAAAATAATAATAAATAAATAAATATATATATATATATATATATATATATATATATATATATATATATATGAGTTAATATATAGAAAAAAAAATATTTTTATATATATATATATATATATATATATATAAGGGTATATATATATATATATATATAAAAATATATATATATATATATATATATATATATATATATATATAAAGACCAATTTTTTTTGTGTTTTCGGGCCTGGCAAAATTTAGCAAAATTCAGCAATAAGTAACATACATGTAGCTATCTGAATTTTTTTTTACAACTTTTTTTCCTGCCATTTTTATGCTAGTAATGTTTTTATGAAGTATTCAAGAGTAAAACCATAAAACCGGTGAGGAGAAAAACATGTGCAACTAATTTGACTGATGCAACAATTCTATTCTGCTAAACGCAGTTGTATATTATGAAAGGACATCAAATAAAATTAGATTTCAAAGAATAACAAAATGTGAAATTGCAGAAAAGCAAAAAAATATATAAATTAAATGATAGAATTATTAAAACAAATTGCTGTAGTATTTCTCTGATAACCAAAAATAGAAAAAAATCAATAAAATTGTTTAAGAATAAGTCTTGTTAAACAATTATGGAATCCATTTGATTAGTTTTTTCGAAAAGATGAATCACTGCAAATACAATGTCTAGGTCTAATTAATACAATTTGTTCTCATCTATCATACTCATATATACTAGACCAATATTGAATCAGGATCTGAGGCTACACAACTAATGAAAGACCTCTATGCTGATTAGATTAATCTTCCAGTCCCCCCCCCCCCCAAGTTGAAATTAGTTGCTATTTCTTAATTATCCTATAATTATTATTATTTACTATTCATGCAGTGAAATTTCCACATGTCTTGAAATCCAAATAAAATATAATTTTGAAAGTCCAATAAAAAGGAGTAGATTAATTCGTTAATTATTGTCATTGACAGAAAAATTGTAAAAATAACAACCGTGATGCAAGGTATTGATTTAAATGTATAAAAGAACTATTGATATAATTATGCAATAAATACAATACTATAAAACTAGTTTCAACTGAGATGAAAATTCATTAAATTTAAAAGCACTATCAGTGAATCAATTCATTTAATTAACATCAATATTTCTGGCATTACAGCTAAGAACTGAAAGAGCAGATTTTTATCTAAAAACTTTTGTTATAATATTACAGATGCTGCATTACTTTTTAGACGTTCCATTTAAAACTATAATCAAAGTAAACATTATTCAAGTTGTAATTATAAGTTACGGGGGGAATCAATAACTATCTGAGAGAAAGCAAAATATTTATATATATTTTTTTTCAACCTACCAGTACAAGATAAGATAAGAAAGAAACCATTGATAAATTATTTAATAAAAAAAAATTCGTTAGATGATCATATTCTCATGATTTTCCACTTACAGTATGTGTTAATACCAATACATACATTTTCTTTTACTGTTAAATGTTAAGTTTTGATTTCAGGGGAGGGTCCAATTTTTGCTTCGGGCTGAACCCAATTTCACCCCCCCCCCCTAAAAATTACATAAAAATGTAAAGCTATTCTTTGTCCACCAAATAAAAAGCAAACCGTAGCTTTTTGACCTCTAAAACGTCGATTCGGTCCTGTTCTGTGTTTAGAGTTATGCGTTATATTTTAATTTTGAAAATGTTTTTACTATTTGTCCCAACTGTCCAAAACTATTGTTTCAAATACTTCAAATTTGAAAATACAAGGATTGGACTTTATCAAAAGTGTAGCAACGGATTTTATATTTGACCTGTCATATTCGGACATTGGTCGATTTTACAAACCTAACATTTTTGGGTTTTCAAATTGAAAAAATATGCGAATTTTTTTTCGTTATCCGATCTGCATGAAATTTTCAGGACATTTGTAGTTGATAGGTTAAGTAGAAAAAAATATATATAAATATCAATTTTTCACTTTTTCGAATCATTAAATTTTTGAAAAAGTGAAATATTGATATTTTTTTTTCTACTTACGATCCGGGGTATATTATACCCCTGTATAGTCGGTGCGAGAACACCTTTTTAACTAGATAATTTTTTGTATTATTTTTCGAACATAAATTTTAAAAATTTTAAAATTTTGTTTTGAAAATTTGTTCCAAAAAATAATCCCAAACTACTGCATCTACAAAAAATATATAAGTAAAAATATATAAATCTGCCGACTACAAAGTCCTGAAAATTTCATGCAGATCGGGTAAACAGAAGAAAAAAAATATCCCAATTTTTCAATTTGAAAACCCAAAAATAGTAGGTTTTGAAAATCGATCAATGCTCAAATATGGGATGGGGTCAAATATCAAAATTCCATCCCTACACTTTTTAGATAATAGTCCAATCTATGTATTTTTCAAGTTTGTAGTCATTTCGAAAAATAGTTTGAAAGAGTTTCGACATGTAAAAAACATAGATTTTCAAAAATTGAAAATACTAAAACAATGACTACAGAAACAGAAAAACACTCGAATACACGTTTTAGAGTTCAAAACAAAAAAGCTACGTTGTGTTATTATGCTTAAAATTGCGCGAAAATCACGAATTTCATGTCCATTTTTAAGGGGGGGGGGGAATTGGGCTTAGTGTGAAGCAAACAATGGACCCACCCTTTCATTTAAAACACAAGTAACGGAACAAAAATAGTTATTAAAACTCGCAAAAACTATAGAAAAAAAATTAATTTTTTTTAAAATGTTTTTCTTTCATTATGCAAGAAAAGAATTAATTAATATTAAAAAAATAGTAAAATTTAAAAATACAGGACTGCTATATCTCAATGAATAATAATAATAATAATAATAATAATAATAATAATAATAATAATAATAATAATAATAATAATAATAATAATAATAATAATAATAATATAAATATAAAATAAATAAATAAACAAATAAATATTATTATTAATTATTATTATCATTATTATATAAATTGTCATCTTGCCATTAAAATTTTATAAATATTTATCTTGAACTTAAAGAATTTTTTAAAAAGTTTTAATAACAACTATTGGTTTTGTTAACTTTCTCTTTATCATTGATCACTCCAACGTTTTTATAATTACATTATAATTATAAATATAATTTTCATAATTACAAAGAAATGTTTATAATATATATATATATATATATATATATATATTATATATATAATTATATATATATACTATATATATATTATATATAATATATATATATATATATATATAAATAATATATAGTATATATATATAGTTGCTTAGAATATTGCATAAATCCAATTTATATCTTAATCTTAAAACAAAGAAACATAAAGTGGAAGTAGAATTACTGTATTCTCCGGGATTGAACCACCGCGTGTTGCGAAAATGAGATTTCAGCTCAGTCGTAAATGCATCAGATATTTCCTCATTTCGCAACAGCGGTGGTTCAATTCCGGAGAAGGCAGTAATTCTTTACCTTAGCCATTTATTTTCTTTTTTGATCTATAAATAAATTCGATTATGCAATATTTACAACTACTCATATTATAAGAACGAGAGCTCCCTTCAAGGCGATATCTTTAGGTGATGTCGCCTTGAAGGAACTCGAATGCTTTAAAACTGTCTCTGAACTCGACTTTTTGGTGCTTGAGGTTATAGCTCAGTCGTAAAACATCGAGCATATTGCCCTCATTTCAACTACGCGTGGTTCAATCCCGGAAAGGCAGTTAATTCTTTAACTTCCCAAATATTTCTTTGTTAATATATATATATATATATAATATTATATATATATGATATATATTAATATATATATATAATTATATATATATATATATATATATATATATTATATATTATATATATATATATATATGTCACCCCCAAACTCCCCTCCTACGAGAAGCAGGCAACCTCGAGGTACTTCACCACCATCGCTGGCTGAGCCCAGAGATCTGATAATTTTAGTGCAGTGAAATTGCTTCTGATGTCGTCCTAAGCAAGGGAAATCTATTATGAGATGTTTTTGTTGTTGATGTTTGAATGGCATCTTGACAGTAGTGGGAGGGATACCCGAATAAATCAATTTGTATCCTAAAGGGAGGGGTGGTGCCCAGAGCGGAGCCAAAAAAGCATTACCCATGTTTTGGGGTCCAAAGTCTTCTCACTATTGGAAATTTCAGGTGGACATTCTTGGAATATGGTATTGGTTTGATATGTGGAAAGTTTCTTGGGTTAATTGTGTGTGAATGTGTTTAATGATTAGTGTCAGGTGGTGGTGGTGGGGAGTATAATGAATGAGTCAAAGAAGATTTTACTCTCCATCAGCGGGATTCGAACACTGGACTCCGCGTCGCTGAGTTAACAGTAACCGGGCGCTCTATTCACTAGGCGATCCACGTTCCCAAAAAAGAACGTTTCAAGTCTAGCTTATAAAGCCCCTGGTCTTCTCCTCCCATAATTGCTGAGTACTCGAAGGCCGATTATTATGCCGAGATGGGCCCCTATTGGTAGGATTTTTGTTTGTTTGAAAGCGATGTTTAGGTGTGGTGAGGAGACAGCCAGTTATTATCCTAAGGGCTTTATTTTGGACTACTTAAGAGTTTCTGAATGTTAGATTTTGATATTGTGGGGCCCCAGGAGGGTGATATGTGTAGTTTGAGAAAGGGTCAAAAGATATTGTCTATATACTATAGAGTTGGTTTCTTAATCATGACCAGATAGTTACTGTTAATGCCTGCAGAACATTTTAAATTATGCAAGGCTTTGGATGTGATGTTATTTATGGGGGGGCATATGTCACATGTGTATCGAATGTCATTACTAAGATGGTTGGTTGTCTATTATTTAAAAGATGAATTGTTGGATATTAATGTGATACTCTTTTATCTGGTGTGAATAATGTAACTGAGGATTTGTGGAGTGAAACTGACATTCTATTTAATGTTAGCTACTGTTCCAATTGTCATCTATATAATGTTGCAGTTGTGTGTGCACTGTATTTATTGAGGGGTGTCTGAAATATATATATATCATACTAATATATATATATATATATATAGATATAAGTATATATAATATATATATATATATATAATATATATTATATATATATATATATTATTAATAGTTATATATATATATTATATATATATAAAGCCAGTCCCACCCATGAGTGATTATTCAACCCAGTGTACGCTTATAGTGCCATGGGCTACATAACTCAAATAATTTATATATATATATATATATATATATATATATATATTATATATATTATATATATTAGTATATAGTATATATAAAATATATATATAATATATAATATATATATATATATATATATATATATATACTCATATAAAGTATTTATAAAATGAAAACATTTTTCATTAAAATAATACTCATATCCAGATACAACAAGCTTACACTAATCCCTTGTAAAGTAATCCCTTAGAGTGCAACACATGTCTTCCCCAATGGTTCTGCCATTTGAACTGTCTGAACGCCCTCATTTAGGATTGCACGCAGCTTGTCAATCATATTCAGCGTAATGTCTTCTTATGGACTGTAAATCCTTATCCCTTGAAGGCATTTTCAGCTTGGAGAAAATTCAGAAGTGGAGTAGCCATGTCGGGAGAGGGAGCCTGACGAAGCACAGGTATGTTGTGTTTGGCCAGGAAACTCTGTATCACATGTGAAGAATTGAGCGGGTGCGTTATCGTGATGGAGCTGCCAATTGCCCGCTGCCCACAAATTCGGTAGTTTGCTTTGCACAGCATCATGAAGGCGACGCAGAACCTCTAAGTAAAACTCCTTGGTGATAGTTGTGCTGTGCGGCAAGTACTAGTGGTGAACCACACCACTGAAGTCAAAGAGGGCAGTCAGCATGACTTTGACAATGCTCTAGGGGATGTTGGATGCTTCCATTGTGGTGACTGCAACTTGGTCTCTAAGTTGTACACATAAACCCAGGACTCATCGCCAGTGGTCAGTCTCCAGAATGTCCTGCTTCTCGCACAATCGTTGCAGCTTTGGCTCAATAGAGTTCGCTTTGGTACGAACTTTGCTGAGATTCTCCTGAAGCCCAAATCCTCACTCGTTATGGAAAGAACGGATCGAATGCTGACGCCCTCCTCGTCTGCAAGTTCTTATGTCGTGATTCGACGATCCTGCACCACGAGGGTCCTCTCTTGGTCAATGACGATCTCATTTCGGGAGGTTGAGGGCCTACCAGAACATGCTTCACTCTCCACTGATGTGCGGCCATCTTTGAAACGGTTGTACCACTCCTTTATCTGTGTGGTGCCCATTGCTCTGTCCCCGAAGTTTTCGTGAATCTTGCTGATCATTTGCATTTGGGAATCACCAAGATTTACGCAAAATTTGATGTAGTAGCGCTGTTCAAGTTTTTCTGTCATTTTGTCAAAAACGAAAATCCGACGACACTCACTTACACTTCCAGTCTGAAAACTTTTATGAACACCCTCGGATTATATATTATATATAAAAATAATGTATATATATAATAATATATATATTATATATATATATATATAATATATAGATATATTATATAATATATTATATATATTTATATTTTTAATCTCTACTATATATATACTACATATATATATATATATATATATATATATATATATATATATATACTATATATTATTTATATATTATAATATATAGTACTATATATATATAGTTGCGACAGTCGATTAATGAAATGATAGCGAATAAGAAACATCTGGTGAAGATAGGATATATACATGGTGTACGGTAAACGATCCGATAGCGGATGTATGATGGAAATAGCTTTCTAAGAGGCGAAACGCAGCAAACGACTTAAAAAAAAGTAGACAAAGGCAAAATTAAAACGAGGACGCAAGCGTCAAAGGTATGTTTAATACAAAATACCGAATGAAAATGGAAACAAAAAAATTGATAGAAAAAATACGAATTAAAAAATTGTCGAGATAAAAATGAATGGAAAAAAAGTCGTATATGAGACATGCGGAAACTTAATTGCATTAACGAAAATGAAAAATCTTTGATATATAAAGTGCATATATAAGAATATATATATATATATATATATATATATATTATATATATATATATATCTTTGATATATAAAATCTATAATATATAAAATGAATATATATATATATATATTACAGACTCATCAATAACTCCAACGGGCTGGGCCCTTTTCAAGTTATCAAGGAGGGGCAGAAAATAAAATATAGACGGAAAGCCCACCCAAGCCAAGCCTAACGCAAATCTTCAAGGGGAAGCAACAACGGGGGATTTAAAGAGAGGAGATTGAAATAACAGTTTGAAAAACCAGAAGACTGGCAAGGAGCTCCACAGAACATAAGTGGCTGGATAGATGGGGAAAGCCAGATAACCGAACAATGTTGTAACTCACTCAAAAATTCAAGCGGTGCAGGCACCCCTTGTGGTAAAATGGGCGAAGCAAAGGTGGCTGAATGCGAGAGGTCAACTCCCCCGAGCAATCCGTTGTAGTACCTATAGAAAAAGAGATAGTGCGCCAACGTCACATCACAGAGATAGAGAGAGAGATCCAAGGGAGTTTGGAACACACACAGCGAGGATCTAGTTTCTTAGTTTTAGCTCAATCCTATCACAATGAGGTAGGGCTGGAGCCGGAGCTCCCCCAAATGTGAAACAGTACTCCAAACAAGGGAGAATAAGGATCATCATATAACTGGAATAGCTGCTCAGGAGGAGAAAAATTTCAATCGCAACCGAACAGAATCCCAAGCTTCTTTGAGGCCACCTTAGCAACCTTGTGACATGAGGTTTCCAAGACAATTTGCTGTTTATGTTTAGACCAAGAATGTTTATGTTATTCGCACAGGAGAGACGCTTAGAGCCTTCGAAGGAAATAGGAAAGTTGGGAAGTGTTTTTGAGAGGGAGTCTGTAAGAAGAAGTTTAATATTTAAGAGTAGAATTTTACAAGATTGGGTGATTCACACCGCAAATCCCATCCGATGGCGACTAGAAATAGAATCGGAAATGCTGACAGACTAGAGTTAACGTTAGAATAAAAAGGGGAGCCAGATTTGGAAATGAGTGAAAAAATGGAAGGTTGAGTCATCGGCATAAAGAATGAACAGAGCTAGAAGTACAGCTGAGGAGATCGTCTGATGAAAAGTACAGCTATAAAGTGGGCGATCATCAGACCTTGAGGAACATCCACCAATTAACATGGAAGGAGGATTACGCTTCATCAACGATTGCTGATATGGGGCGATCAGAGGAGAAAACTTGACATTAGAGTAAGCAACGAGAATGAGGAAACCTCGAAGCGTAGGGAGCTTAGGAGAGCAACTGACGAGTGCCAACCCTTGTCAAAAGGTTTGGATAGATGTCAAGCCCACCACCCGCAAAGACTCTCCATAGTCCGTAAGGGTAGAAGACCATCACATCGTTTAGATAGGAAAGTATAATCACCAGTTGATCTCGAACGCCAAAAGCCATACTGATGATCTGAAGGAAGGGAATGAGAATTCCAGATGATCCAATAAATGAGAGTTAAGAAGAAGTTTCAACAGGTTTTAGATAGATACAAGTGCGACGCTATAGGGCGATAGTTTTGGAAAGATCAGAGTGGCTTCCCTTTTTTAGGGATTGGGTGGACATACGCGCGCTTCCAGCACTGAGGAGAAGTATTAGTATTAAGACATAGAGAGTAAGAATTGAACGAGGACCAGGAAGGCGCCAACTCAGAAAGCACACTCCCTCAAGAACACGGGGTAGGAATTGGCCATCTGGGCCTCTAGCCTTCCTGGCGCTCATAGATCCCAGGAATCTTCATGCACCGATCATGTGGTAGTCAGCAGGCGAAGACATGGCAAACGCTGAGAGGAGAAAGGAGTAGGAGGAAGGATGCCAGAATCGTTCAAGGGTGGGAATTAGCGTGAATTAAGGAGGCCGAAGAGTTGGGCCTTTTCAAAAAAGGAAGTTAAGCTACAGACTCTGTTAGGGGCGAATAAGAGGAAGAAAGGCAGTTTGAAAAGTTTATATAAAGAATTTTTGGCGAAGAGGCCTAACTGTTTTATCAGAGTCGAACCAAGCAAGGTTGGCTCACTTTTCTTTTTAGCGAAAGCGCGCTAGCAATGTCGAATAGGCAATCCTGCAATGATTCCGAAGAGAATGAATTTAAAAAAGTTTTTTCTAAGAGTGGATTAGGATAGGAGCGCAGAAGGTTTTCTATGCCCGATACGAAGATGTTCTCTCTTGAATGGCGCGAGAACAAGCTCCATCGAATCATGGATTTTGTGGAGAAAAAGATTTGGTTGAGACGGAATGAAACCTTGCTCATCAGCCATTGGTGATTAACTGCCCGGCCTATATCTTCCTTTTAGCGATGGCCGACGAGCGTTCTTGAGTCGTCAAGGCAGAATACATTCCCAGAACTAGTTAGCGCAAAAAAAAAAAAAAAAAAAAAAAAAAAAAAAAAAAACAAAAAAAAAAAACGACGCAAAATGCCTCGCAACTAGCCCGAATTAAAGGGGCCAGAGGTACTTTTGGGCAGGGTGGAGCCCTAGTTGAGATTAATAATTAAGAGGCTACAAAATTGTGGTCAGAGTTACAAATAGGAGGGAAATGGTGTATTTATAATCGATAAGGAGTAAGTGCGGGTGAACATAAGTCAAGGTTGTTCAAAGAATTGATTAGGATCGATCTGGGTATGTTAGGTTCCTTAATTAACTGTTTCCAGATGGTTGAGAATGCTGAATGTTTTGGCCTCCTCCCCGCCTGCATCAGTGTAAGAGGAGCCCAACCACTAGTGTGGCGTAAAAAAAAAATCCGATCGAAGACATCCCGTAAATAGAGGACCTTGGCATTCTGGATGGGAAGACGTACATTCTCCATGAGAAGTCAAGTAAAGATAGTCCAAAAGACGTCACAATCTGTTTATTAGATGGGAGCAGATACTCGCACTCGCTCGCGCTAGGGAGAAAAGATTTTTATATCCATTAGAACCATATCGAAGTTAGGCAGATAGATACTTCGCAGACTGTGGTTACAGTACGTGCTAATGTTTTATAGGTCACAGACCTTCACCAGTTTCTGATCGGGACATTGTAAACGTTATAGTTGGAGATGTAATTAAGTTTATTTAAAAAGAATCCCTGGAATAGCTGGATCTCAGACAATCAATAGAATGTTGGTTTGAGGTTTAGAGAAGGTGATATTCCACAGATTCATGATTAGCAGCAGGGCAACGCACGTTTATCAAAAGTTAATCGAGAACCCCGCTGCGCCCACTCCACATCATACTCTAACACCGGGTCATTACTGGATAAAAGCCACTCACAGAAACGAAACACCCGCACAAGATCTCGGTAACACATTAATTTCTAATAGCATAACAATGATTAAACTAATTAGCGCGGACAATCTTTATAACTGATAATAAAGCAATAAATAAACATGCAACAATAAAATCTGTGAATAAATGAGCTTGCGCGACTGAATCCTAACCAGTTAACAAGCAAAACGCAAACTAACATGCCGGTAGTTTCCCTTTAATTAGAAACTAAAAGATATGCTTATTTTGTAAAACATATTAAATAAAAAAGAACACAAAAGCTATAAAACACTTATTTTATACGCCTTAATAATGAATAAAAAAAAATGACAGAAAACATAAGGTAATTACCTAAAAATATGTTTAAAGTTGTTAATTGGTATAATTTCGCTGATATTTATATTAATATATATATATTATATTATACTTATATATTTATATATTTATATTAATTATATATATATATATATATATATTATATATAATAAGAGTTATTCTACAGTATTACTATATATATATATTATATAATATATATATGTATCTGGTATATATATAATTATATAGTATATATATATAATATATATATATATATATTATAATCTATTATATTATTATATATATATAGTATATATTATATATATATAATATATATATATATATATGGATATTTTATACATTTAATTAGTAAATGAATATTTATATATATAAATATTTTCTTTTATATTGTATTTATTTATATATATGATATATTATATATATATATATATATAGTTATATTATATTAATATATTATATATATATATATAATATCTATATATATATATATATATATAATTATATATATACTATCTATATATTATATATATTAATATATTTATATATATATATTATATATATTATATTATTATATATATATAATGGGTATATATATATATATTATATATTATATATATATATATTATATTATATATATTATATATATATTATATATATATTATATATATATATATATTTATATATATACTATATATATATAATACTATATATATATAATTATATATTTTTATATATATATATATTTATATATAATAATATATTATTATATATTATATCATATGTATATATATATATTATATATATAATATATATAATATATATACTTATATATATATATATATAATATTATATATAATAATATTACTATATATTATATATAATATATATATATATATATATTTAATATATATATAATATATATATATATATCAATATATATATATGAGGAGAGAAACCCAACATAAAATTATTCAAATCTATTTTAAGGTTTCCTCGACACCATTTTAGATAATTAAAACAGATAATATTTCAACATACACATAAACATCACACATAACATAACATACACATACACTACACATCACATACACATACCACATACCATACACATACAGCATACAATACATACGCACACACACACACACACAATATATATATATATACTATATATATATAGTATATTATATATATATATATATACATTAATATATATATATATATATATATACTTATATAATATAATATATATAATATATATATATTATATATAAAGAGAGAGAGATAGAAGAGAGAGAGATAGAGACATACATACATACATTACATACATTAGTCATACATACATACATACATACATACTACATACATACAACATACATACCATACATACATACATAATACATACATAGGATTTGTATGCTTTTGTTTATTCTCTGCATGTATTGTTTATTTATCTCCCGTATTGATGCAAGAGAGAGAAATTAAATCTGAGGAAAAAAACAAACCCTTCATTTAGAAGCAAAGTGAAAACCTATTCTAATTAAAAAATCTTTCAAGTTTTCCAATTCCTATTTCCGTCCATTTTTTTTTTTTTTTTTTTTTTTTTTTTTTTAAACTTTTCTTTTTTTTTTTTTGTTTTTTCATTGTATTTTCTGTCTATTCTTATGTAAAATCTGCAAAAGTATTTTTCATCCGTATTTTAAATGTTTTTAATTATGTATTTATATGTTTTATTTTGTTAATATTCTTTATTCTTTGACTTACTTACTTATTTTATTATTATCTTAATGTGCCTAATTCTCTTTTAATATTTTTGTCAATCTAAATATATTTTTCATTATTCTTTGAAATACATTTTTGATATTCTTTTCATTCATTGAATTATTTTTTATTATATTCTTGTTCTTTAAATTATTTATTTTTTAATTTATTTATTTATTTTTTTTTGTTTATTAAAATTTAATTATTATAAATTTAATTTATCCCTCTTTCTTAAAAATTATCCTTTCTCGATCTTTTCTCAATATTTTTTATTTCTGTAATTATAATTATAATAATTTATATTTTATATTTTTGAAATTATTTTTATTATTCTTTTAATTCTTTGAATTATCTTGATTATAATAATTTAAATTATAATTATTTATATTTGCTATTCTTTGATAATGTTTTTTATTATATTTTATTTATATATTCTTTATTCATTTTATTATCTTTTATTATAAATTATTTTTCTTATAATTCTATTTTATATATATATATAGTATTATTATATATAATATTTTATATATTATATATAGTATATATAATATATATATGATATATATATATATTATATATATATATATATATATATTTTTGGAGATTTTTTTAAAATTATTCTTTATATTCTTTGAATTATCTTTACAATATTTCTTTTATTATTCTTTGAAAACATTTATTATTCATTTTCTTTCTTATTATTTTTGTATTATTTTTATAGGTATTATTTTTATTTTCTTTTATTCTTTTTATTATAATATAATAATTTTATTACTATTCTTATTTCATTACAAATAATATTAATTATTATCTCTGAGGAAAGTTTTATTAATCACCCTCCAATAGGTTATTAAAATTATCAATTATTATTTTATTTATTTTAATTATCTTATCATTCTAAATGTTGCCAAATCTTATTAACCTTATAGCTTCTAATTTTACAATAAATTTTTATTATTAATTGAAAACATTTTTTATTATTCATTTACTATTCTTATTATTTTTATATTATTTTTATCGTTCTTATTTTTATTTTACTTTTATTCTTTCAGCTACATTATTATTATTATTATTATTATTATTATTATTATTATTATTATTATTATTATTATTATTATTATTATTATTATTATTATTATTATTATTATTCATTATTATAATTATTATTATTATTATTATTGTTATTAATTATTAATTATTATTATCTATTATTATTATTATTATTATATTCTTATTATTATTATTTTATTATTACTATTATTATTAATTATTATTATTATTATTATTATTATTATTATTATTATTATTATTATTTTTATTATTATTATTAATTTTTCTTTATTTTTTATTACATTTATTATTAATTCTATCATTATTTGAAATGTCTCTATTATAACTAAATTTTCTAATTCTTTGAAGCCTTTTTTTATTGTTTTTAATACTTTGATTTTTATTTATTGTATTCAATGGTAAGCTTTGTACGAATAAAGCCACTGCCCACTTCGTTCTCTTCACCGCCCACCTAAACTAAAAACTTTTTCCACTGCCTATTTCCTCCCTATGAATGCCCTCCAGTGTTCTCTACGGCCTAAGTTTTGAAACACTGCTTTAAGGCATCAGTTATGCCATGGAGAGTTATAGAAGCGGGATAGCAAGTCTGGCCAGTTTTCAGTATAAAAATGCCAAGAATATCTCCTCACTGAAGTATTGAGCTGTTTCTGCTGGAGACTTGGATAAAGATAATTTGAAGAGATAAAAGAGAAGTACCTACAGATGAAATGAAATTATTTGGTGTAGCATGAAGAATTTGAATTTTAGAAGTGTCTTAAACTTTGAGTTCATTTCCAAGAAGATTATTTATAGAGGAAAGGAGCTGAACCAATTGTTCAATATTGTCATGGAAAGAGAATTGGCCAGCGAAATTTACAGTTGTATCTTATCAACTAGTGAAAAAAAAATTGGCAGTGATGAAGCTTAAAATAGTCTTGAATGAAAATTATGGCAGCAAAGAAAAGAGATCAAGAGTGAATGTGTTTCAATTTGGAGATTAAATAGATGAAGAATTTAGTATTGTCAGAAGGGATTTAAGATAAATAATAAACATAGATGAGACTAGTCTTATGCTGGTAACAAAGCTGAAGACAAGGTAGAAATTTTATATACCTCAAAATCTGCAACATAAAAAGAGACAACGTCCTTGAGCACAAACAACACACTTAAATGTGAATTGAAAATAGAAACTGTGAGATAGAATAGAATATGGTTTGTTTAGGAACATCTCTAATACCTGAACTTCATTTTATGTTAGTTATGTTCAAGTTGTTTGAGGTGGAGAGGAAGAAAACTTAAGAAAATTTAAATTATATTAAATATTATAGGAATTAATGAGGAAAGAAGACCTTGAAAGAAAACATGCAGCCATTTGCTTAGCTTTAGCTTCACCGACCACCAGAGGGAAACAATACTCAAGCGATAATTGGGTGAGAAGTGAGC
>JABUQX010105910.1:20000-22500 GCA_015478945.1 Trachelipus rathkii | reverse complement strand
TCTCTCTCTTCAGAATCATTATAAAAACTGCATCTTTAATTCAAAATTATAAAAGAGTCTGTATTAGAAAAGTAATGTGATCTCTATCGATCGGAAGAGACGTCACTCACTCTTAAAAGTCGCAGATTTCTCGCTGTTAGCATATAGATAGACATCTACTACTACTACTACTACTACTACTACTACTACTACTACTACTACTACTACTACTACTACTACTACTACTACTACTACTACTACTACTACTAATACTATAATAATAATAATAATAATAATAATAATAATAATAATAATAATAATAATAATAATAATAATAATAATAATAATAATAATAATAATAATAACAACAATTAAAGATAATTGAAAATAAAACAATAATAATAATAATAATAATAATAATAATAATAATAATAATAATAATAATAATAATAATAATAATAATAATAATAATAATAATAATAATAATAATAATAAACAATATATGGAATCAGCGCTGCTACTCTTATTACGTGTTCACCCAACAAACACGAGGTGGCATGGAAATAGACATTGTTATGCCGTTTGGTGTCTCCCCATGGTTTTAGGGAGCCTGGTAATTACAGTAACTGACTGTTATTTCTGAATTCTATGAAAAATAATATTTTTGTACCCTAACAATACCATCTGCAATATCGGCCCATGTGCTTCATGGCAAAGACTTCCTTGCAATCCCAAAACCCATTTACAGATTATATAATAATCATAATTACATATCAGTGTTTCTGCAAAATAGCAAATAATAACAGTCATCAGCTTCCCAAGATGGAAACTACTTATATAGCACAAACTCCTTCAATCACAATATTACAGAAAAAAAATATGTTAGATCTTTTGATATTCAGGTTCTAATAAGGGAGTTTTTTATACCATGTTGTGAAAGTGACAACATTTCCCACTTTGAATAAAAGATTCAAGCAGTTCTTTAAAACCAACGGTCATTTTACTCAAAAAAACTATGAGGCATATTTCTGATGAAATGCACATCGGAAAGTAGTCTTCTTACATAATGGAAATTAGTTTCCTTTCATTCTTGCTACAAATGTTACCAGCACCAAAGAAACGTATTCAAATATGAGCAACATTTTTGTAAGAGTAGAAAATCAAGAAGTACAAGTGAGAAGTGTGTGATTTCAATTAAGGTATTTGGTATTTTTTTTAGGACTGCAAGCCAGCCGGCTACTCCAATTATGGCTGTTTGCTGCTTCAAAGACACCCTCAACACTAAACAAAGTTGTCCCAAAGACAATCATTAAATATGAACATCCGGAATGAAAAATATTATGCAAAAGTCTTTGATAGAGCCAAGCAGAGTATTTCTCCTCCACCACATATCAAATTAAAGCTTAGAAAGAATTTGGTTAAATCTTTGGATATGAAAGGTCGTGCATTCAAGTACTTACGTCAGAAATTCTCATGGCTCAGTTTTATATATAGTGCGCGCGAGTAAGTTGTTACACGGCAACGCTCGCAAGGCAAGCGTGATTATCGGTTCCCAAATCAGACAATTTTTTTTTTTTTACATCATGAGTTTTAAGCAGTGTTCAGCAACAAGGAGAATGCAACATGGAAATCTTTTATAAAGGTTTCAAATGGTTTTCTTAAAAAAAAATTTAAGTTGAAAATTTCAGAGGACTTGTTGAAGATCTTTTTATTTGTTAGAAATACTCGAGTAGAATTAATCGATGAAAACGAACTTTTTAAAATTGCACCTATATAGATTTCTTTCTCCAAAATTGTTGTGACGAAAACAAAGAAAATGAAGAGCTCTCCTATCTAGACATTTCGATGATAGATCACAGGTACAAAAAGAAATGGAATGCTGCCATGTTAGGTGATTATTGCTTGATGATGTGAAGTGATGATCTATTAACAGTTTACCATAGTCAGGAAAGGTCAAAAGGAGATGTCGTTAAGGTGGATAATTTTGTATTTATATTTTATTGCACATATATCTGAGAGAGCTATTATCTCGTCTCGGAATATATATATATATATATATATATATATATATATATATATATATATATATATATATATATATATATATATATATATATATATATATATATATATATATATATATATATATATATATATATATATATATATATATATATATATATATATATATATATCAGAGGTGGAGCACTTCCCGCTCTTTAGTCCCGCTAGTCCGCTAGTCCCGCTAGTCCGCTAGTCGCTAGTCCGCTCGAGCGGACTACCAGATGAAGTGCCGGACTGGCGGAGTACAGAAGACGTCAGAAATTAACGGACTTGCAGTGCGGATCAGAAAAAATTTCCGCTATTTTGTTCCGCACCTTTTTGAAAAATGAAAGTATAGTTTACTTATTAAGAATTCTATTGGTTATGATAAAGAAATATAATTTTTATTTTAAGTTTATAACTAATTATACTTTTTAGTCTAAGACTTGTGTTTTTAATATTAAACTTCCAAAAATAA
>JABUQX010105910.1:0-15000 GCA_015478945.1 Trachelipus rathkii | reverse complement strand
AGAACCCTGAGGAACACCACTATTTTTAAATTTAAAAAATAAACTGTGGCTGTTTACAACGGCTGTTTTAGGACGACCGGAAAGGAAAATTGAGAAAGTACAGAGAGTTGGATAGATACCGAAGGAGGGAAGTTTAGGAATCAAAACTTTGTGACAGATTCTATCGCAGGCTTTCGATATGTCCAAAGAAATGTCGAAAGGAAGAAGACAAAGAATCAGAAAGAAAAGAAAGATCACCAATGGAGCGTTTCTTAAGAGATAAGAGATAATATTAGAAGAATTGAGACGTTTCCAAATATTGATGTTAAGGATATACTCGAAAACTTTAGAATGAACACAAGTTAAAGCGATAGGGTAATAGTTGGATGGTTCGGAGGGATTCCCTTTTTTTGGCACAAGCGCAAGTTCCCAGCAAGAAGGGAAGGTAGAACTAGAAAAACAGGGAAGGAATAGTTTATTAAGGCAGGGTAGGGTGCAAGTTCGGAATCTGAAGTTTTGAAAACCAAGGGAGGAATACAATCAGGATCGTGCCTCCTTAGTATTTAGCTTAGATATCAGGAAAATTATCTTTAGAATAGACTTCTTAGTCATTTTGGAGGGAAGTATAGAAGGGGAATTGCTCTGAAATTGTTAACGTCGGAATTAGAAGCAAAGGTTTGATAAATGTGTTCAGCTTTATAGGAAGATAAAACAGCAGTTATGCCGTCGGAAGGTACAAGAGGAGTGAAAGAAAAGGAGGTAAAGTTAAAGCTAACATATTTTTTGCAAAATGCCAGAAAGGACGTGTGGAAGTGGAACCAGTTTGATTTTTGCATTTTAGTGTTGACACGAACAATAAATTTCGCACTATCTCGGGATTAAATATATGGTATGTGGGTTCTGTAGTTTGAAAACGATAGTATTTTCTGAAGGCAGCGTACCTGTGGAGAAAAGCTCGAGAACAAGCAGTGCTAAATCAAGGTTTGTACGGCTTAGTTGAAGCCTGATGGGAAAGAATATTGAATATACGGCTCCATGCCAGGGAAAATCACCTCTTTAATGGTGTGTGATTTATCACACACCATTACAGAGGTGATTCTCTACTCCAGTGTAAGAAGAATGTGGATATGAGCACAAGAGGGGTGAACCATTAGGCATTGAAGTACCATGAGGTGTACTTTCTTTTAGAAACATAGCAAATATTCAGACAGTTGGAAGCCACATGAGCTTATCCAGACTGTCCCAGTTAGTTAGAGTAAATAGGTCCAATTGTCCAATATGCTAATGCAAAACCCACACCTCACCATAGGGTTTGTCAGTAGAATACATCAACTAGGTTACTACCAAAAGCAAAAACAATAGCTAAGATACATGCTAGCCACACTACAAGCTTTAATAAGTTTATTGTTATACAGGTAGTTACAACTAGCAGTTTTTCCATAATAATTAATTAAATACCCGCCAATTTGGTTTAGTCAAAATAGACTATATGATGCCCAAAGCATCCATATACATATCCAATCATTTCTTAAATATTGTAAGTGAGTCATACTCAACAACCCCCAGCGTTAAACCATTCCAAAAATTAACAACCCTGCTACTGAATGAGTGTTTTCTTACATCAAGATGGTATGTCTTCTTCCTAATTTTCTTATCGTGTCTCCTGGTCTCCCATCCATGGTCTACTATAAAGAATTTATTGGTCTTAGTATTATAAAGAGATGCAAATATTTTGAAGACTTGTATCAAGTCTCCTCTAAGTTGACTCCTTTCTACTGAAAACATTCCTAACTCCTTCAGCCTCTCCTCATAGCTCTTACCCACAAAGTCAGAAATCATCCTCGTTTCTCTACGTTGCATCCTCTCCAGCAACTCTCTTTGTCTTTTTTTTTAAATAATGGTCCAAAAACTGTGCACAATGCTCCAATACTGTCCTAACATAGCTATTATACAGCATACTTATAACCTCCTTGATATTGAAAACGACATTGCGATTAATTTTACCTAGTATCTTATTAGCTTTATTCCTTGCTTCCAAGCACATTAGCTACTTTCGCATTGCTGCCTTAAATCACACCCAACTTTTCTTCTTAGTCCACAGACTTAAGTCAATCCCCGTTCATATGGACGTTAAATCTTTTATTTGACTAACCTAAATGAAGTTGAACTGTCATTTACGAGGGAACATGAACTTACATAATTCATTCCTTAATTTTAACTTCACCTTCATTAACCTTGAACTGATATATTTGCTTTCTTCCACATATCTCCACCATTTATAATTTCATGAAATTAAAGAAGAGTGATAACTATCATAATCAAAATGATTAAAAAAATCTTAGCAAGAACTTGAAGATAAATTTATGGTTCAAATTCCATTACTTGACATATTAGAAACGTCCATATTTTGCAAATGAGTTAGTTTTATTATTATTATTATATATATATATATATATATATATATATATATATATATATATATATATATATATATATATATATATATATATATATATATATATATATATATATATATATATATATATATATATATATATATATAACTGCTCTTTCTCTATATATATATACTGTATATATATATATATATATATATATATATATATATATATATATATATATATATATATAATAACATATATATATATATATATATATATATATATATATATATATATATATATATATATATATATATATATATATATATATATACAAAAAAAAAAATATATATATATATATATATATATATATATATATATATAAATATATATATATTTATATATATATATTACTGTATGTATATAAATAAATATATATATATATTATATATATATATATATATATATAACTATATATATATATATATATATATATATATATATATATATATATATATATATATATATATATATATATATATATATATATATATATATATATATATATATATAAACGATAAGAAATGCTTACCCAGTTTTAGCAAGAATTTCGTGCACAAAAGAACGTGATTTCTCATAAAAGTCACTTTTGTTTACAAACAATTCGAATCAGCTGTTGTGATGGAGCAATTGGTTTTAGAAAAAAACAGAAATAAAAAATAACAAATGGTTCATATTACAAATAATTGATGAACTATTGTGATGTAGTTTTCGATTTGAAAAAAATTAGATTTAAAGCTAATTTTATTGAATGCAACATTTATCAATTCAAACGGGGCTACCACGCCACCATCTTGCTTGTTTACATTTTTTTCGTAAGAACGTGCTAAATTCGGCAAGCACGGGAAATAGGAACCTTACAGAACTAAGGAAATTCCTTACGTTTGGTGAGCATTCTTCCCGATTTTGCGCTAAGTTTGACAAAAACGAACGAAAACTCTAGCATTTCTTACGTTTCGTAAGAACAAATGCAAAAACGAAAACGGCTTTAGACTTTACAGAAAATAATATTTTTAGATACAGTATACTTGAATTTTTAAGGTGAAATAGCTTAGAGAATTTATATCATAAAAAGGGACTCGCACATCATTAAAAACAGAATTTTTACAGTTCATCTAGTATTTGCAGAATATTCTGGTTTTCATAACTGAACTCTGCAACTCATTCTATTTAATTGCTAACCTTTAAAATATATCAAAAAGATAATAAACAAGTAACGCCGAGTATTTATTTAGGTTTTTAGGAGGAAAAAAAAGATGTGCATATACAGAACGTAATGGAAAGTGCGGAAGCAAAAACTTTAGGAAGAAGATGGATAGACGTGGTGATAAGGCACACAATATATGGCGAAATTCAGAAGATAAAAAAAAAAGATAAAAAAGGAACTCCCATGATGAAGAAAAGATAGTTGAGTAGAAGAACAGTTAGTATATGAGAGAGAAATTTTTCTAAGGTCTGTACATGTCATAAATATGAAAATGAGGACAAGGAACGAAATAGAGAGAGGAGTGAACAGGAATTAAGAGAGGATGTGGCTAAAAAAATGAAAAATATATATATAGATTATTATAACTATGGAAGATATGAGAAACCTGAGTAATTTTAGTCTAAAAATTGGATATACTTGTGAAGCAGGAAGAAGTAAATATAAGACGAACAAGAAATCCTTAATGTTTGATAAAGAGAAAGAAGAAAGAATCAAAGAAAGGGAAAGAAATGGTGGAATGCGAAATGGATTTGATAATAAAGGAAATGGTAATATCTGATAAAGAAAGTAGCACAAAGACTACATGAAATAGTATGCAAATTTTAAAATATGTGCGGTAGTGAGGGAAAAGTGCCAGAATGATAAGGTTGAACTATTGTTTTATATTGCCGATATGTAAAGCAAAAGGAGAAACATGACATTTTGAATGGTATAGGTAAGTACAAGGAGTTTGTAATTGTGTAGGAAGAAATGGGATAAAATCCTAGAGAGATTAATGATACGCAGTGGGTTTAAATTTCTGTTCCAACAGATGAATTTAACATAATATGTGACGTCAATTCTTTAGGTTAAAGTGCTAGGTCTTACCATGATGGTTGTTGTTACTGTTTACTTTTGTATAAGTAAGGGAGCTAATATGTCTTAAGAGAAGATGTGGATTCCTATCGATACAAGTGTTCCAATGTGTTTCAGGTTTATGGACTAATCTAAGAGCTAGTGTGATAGAGAGAATGATATAAAATAATATATTGACGTATCTAGAGAAATGTGATTCATTCCTTGTGCTGAAGAAATGGAGTTTAAACGAGAAATAATGAAAAATATGTTGAAATGTTGATTCTATGTGAGAAGATGATAATGATCGGTTTAAGCGGAAAAATTAGGGTTTATTAGTGACAGTATGTTTGTGGAAACACGGCTGATAGAGGAGGATGAAGAAGAATATTCGTGAGTCAGTAATACGAATGTCTAGGAAAGAGCAGATAGAGTGATTTTGGTCAGAGCGAGAATATGAAGTTTTGACATTCACAGAGGATAGTTAGTAGCGTTATTTGTGAGGGCTATAGTTGTGCCCACTGGCCAATGGATGAACACTTACACTGACGATTTACCATATGATTGCTATAAGTCCCGTGAAGCTATAGGGTGGAATTTTCTGACTGCCGACGAGTCCTTTACTAATTAATTTTTACAGAGGGGGGGTAAGGCTGGCTTCACGGGCTTGTATATAATATATTAAGAATAAGAATATGTATTTATCGTTTAAATGTGTGGGTAATCATTAATAACCTAATAATTATGAGTATATATACGAATACCATATGATTTAGCGATATAGTATAGTTTAATATAGTATATTATAAAGGTTTTTATAAATATATATATATTATATATAGTATTATTATGTATGAGTTATATTATATATATATATTATGAGTATTATTATTATATTAGAGCTATATATATAAATGTAATATTATATATATATATAAAATATATATAATATATATATATATATATATATATTATATACGATATAATAAATATATATAAATATATATATGTGTATAATAATATTATAAATATAATATTTATATTATATGTGAGCCTATATCATTTGTATAGTGTATATATAATGTATTATATATATATATAATATTTGTATAATAATAATAAAATAATAATAATAATAATAAATAATAATATGAATAATTAATAATTAATAATCAGATCATGTAAGATTAATTAATTATATCGCCCTATATTTAGAGCACAAATATAAAACTTTTACTAATCCAATTAGAACTTTAAAACTACTTATATATTGAATACCTCTTTATTCAACATATTTGATAATTTACCACCTTACAGCCGAAGAGACGCATGACTTGAAGAAAGTAATGAAGAAATAAGAAATGGTTTCTAAAACAAAAAAAAGACCAAAAAAAGAGCAAAAAAAAAAAAAATGGTTTTTTTTTAAAAAAAAAATATACAGGTTTTTTTAAAATAAAAAAACGGGTTTTTTTTAATCCCGAACCCTTATATAGATTAATTATATTTCTTTGCTATATATTATATATATATATATATATATATATATATATATATATATATATATATATATATAATATATATATATATATATAAAATATATATATAATATATATATATATATAGTAAATATTATAGTATAAGTTATGCTCTACAATTGTAAGAGAAAAATGATGAAGATACAAAAAAGATTAGAAAACCTGCATCTTCTGATACATAGAAGTACGTTCCACGTCATTACCAATTGATAAACGATTTCATTGAAGAATTTAAAGGAAGGTTAAAGAGGATGAATATAACCTACCAAACTGAAGTGTCTTTCTACTGGTGCTGAGGATCAATGTGAGGTGTAATGTTGTTGTATTTTAAAAAAAATCTAACGCATATATACACTATCTCTTTAATAACTGACAAGTAGGATATGTCATGAAGATTTTTTATTACTCAAAATTATTGAGAACCTCCTTTCCATTATAGTCTCGCCTCTGCAGTCAGTACTGCTGGTATGTTGTCGAGTTGACATTCTCATATCAAAAAAAGTCTATCGAAGCACTCTTTTAGATAACTGCATAAATTCAGTCAAATGCGCATTTGCGGCTATTTTCTTGAGACGCCATTTACGAATTTCACCACAACATCGTTCACTACTTCTCATCTTTGATCAATGCAGTAGGTTAATTCGAGTATCACGTAATTGAATTATAGCGTACTTAAACTAATGAGAAATCTTGGACTTTGACACCATCACAACTGCTAAACTGATATTGCTTAGTAATTCAGTTTAAGCGATGTATATATCCAGCATTTGAAAACTTCCACCAACATTTAAACTACAAACTCTTTGTAGAGAGTTGAGTTCTCAGATAAGTGGCTGACTCTCAATCACCCAGAACACTACTGAAGGGCTCGATTAATTAAGCACGTAGTTATTTTTTATACTAACTGCCTATAAGAGTATTGCAACAAAGCTCAAATTAGAAACAATCGTAATTTCAAATTATATTACTAACATACTGTATAATATCCACTAAGATTCTATTGTTGAGTATACTAGAGAAAATATAAGTAAAATATAATATATATATTGCACTATATTAATACTTCTACTATTTATATATTACTCACAATGAAGTCATTTACCCTATATTAGATTTAAATAATTACCAAATATATTTATTTGTGATATATATATTATAGGTGTAAATATGTCCACCCTATCTAATATTATAGAGATTGAGATATGATAGTTTTTTCTTCTATATGACCCTGATAGATATAATTATCATTAGTAATTATGTATATAATTATATAGTCCGTCCACCCCATGGTGGGTCCTGTAAAATCTAACTCATATTAGATATAAATATTATATATAATTATATAAATATTAGTATTAAATTAGTAGTAGTAGTTGTATATATATATATAAATATTATATACCCTATAATGTATAATATATATAATATTATATAATGTATAAGGAAATTATAGATATATATATATATATTAGTCATAGACTAACTATAATATATATAGCTATAATAATAATTGTGATATATAAGTATATATAAGTATTAACTGAATATTTTATATAATATATAAGTATATAGTATTATATATATTATATTTTCTATCCTTGACATATTTTAATAGATAATATATAAATTTAAAATATCATTATATTTCATATTATATATAAATATCATATATATAATATATATATAATATTATATATATATAAATCTTAATAGCCTTGAAATATAGTAGATAATAAATTATATAAGAAAATAAGATAGATATAAAGAATATATTTATATTATTATATAAAAAGGTAAAACTGTCTATTGAACCTCGAGGTCAATAATATATATAAATCATGTTAGTGTCAAACAACAACAAAGCGTGATCTGCTATGCGCCCATGTTAATTCCGCAGGTGAAAAGCTCAAAAAGGTATTTTTATCAAAATATATATATATTATATATAATATATATATATATATATATATATATATATAATATAATATTAATCCATCCCATATATATATTGAGAAGTAGTAGGTAATAGTATATAAATATATACACGACAATCTGTTATAAACTACTTTCCCAGAAGGATCACAGACCTATTTAACAAGAAGGGACGGAGCTCTTCTCACAATCATCCTGTCTATCTCCAGCCTCCCATCATTCATCCATCAATATCATGAGCTCCCACGATCGACGCAATCCAAAGTCTTGCTCATATGATCACTATCTACCTCAGCTCTCCTAATACTTTCTAAGTCTTGTCTCTTGATCCTTGTTACACTACTGCCTGTCTCGAGCTTCCCATCTCCTCTTGGCCACTCTTCCTCCTGCATCCTCTCCAGCTGTCCCCACCATCTCAATCTGCTGCATCCATCTTATTCAATATAGATTCACTCCAACCTCTTCCCTTATTCTTACGTTTCTTTGTCTGTCTTTCTAGTCTTTCCCACTATCACTCTTAAAATGACACCTCTGCCTACTGATATTCTGACGTACCCTCTCTTGTGGGTCACTCTCATGTTCTTCTAACTCTCATTATAGTTTTTTGATCTTGTTAACATTCTCGTCGATATCACCCTTTTCACCTCCATACTCATTTTTGTCTGTATCTTTCAGTTATGTAAAGGTACCACTGCTTCGTACAGTCTTTCCCATTTACTGTATGCTTATTTCGTATCTTGTATCTCCTGCATGCATGCATTTGCCTCTTCCATTTATAGTTCTCTTGATTTTTTTTTCCACCATCTTTATCTCACTCCCTTCCACATCTACTCTCAGCTCTTCTCTTCCTTCTCCCCTACTAACTCAACTACCGGATGATCTGTCTTTTTCTGTGTTCATAGGCAGACCGGCCTCTCTAAGCCTATTACAAAACAATGTCATCACCTCTCTCAACCTATCTCCCTCTTTCCTCCAGCACGCCAAATCATCTGCGTGTTATAAGACAGAATATCACAAGATCCAAATCTCTTCTTTCTTCTCTCCTATCTCTTCTTTTACCTGTTATCCACATCAGATATGCTACATTCCAATCCTTCATTGAGTTCAACACGCTTCCAACTGTTTGACTCATAATCTCCACAAACTATCCGTTTATTCTCAATTCGTTCTTACATTGAAGTATTTTATTGCTGTATACAAGAGCTCGCCAGGCTCCGTCTGCAACTTTTTTTCCACTGCATATTCTCTCTTACTATACTCTGCGACTAGTTCCCCCCTAGCAACATGTAAATCAAATTATAACTTGTCTTTTAGAAACTATGAAAATGACAATATATACTGCTCGATTTATTATATTCCCATACCTTTTCCTACGTAATTCTCAGAGCGAACAAGAGTCCAACTATAATTGTAAGGCAATTTTATAAGAGTAAAATCAATAAATTAGTTTTTTTGTATAAAACTTATTTATAAGTAATACTTCAAATACTATAAGTCTTTTTCTCATTCAGGCTTGATGAGATTCATAAAATATTTTAGTTAAATTAAATGTTAATGATCAATTCATAATTGAAAGCTCTTACACAACAGTAGAAGTCATTTTTAAAGCTATCTCTGAAGAATTAGACTCTATTCCAAACATAGTTCAATAGGCACACTGTGGAGAGGAATTCTATAGAACCACCACAAAACCTCATTAATAGGTATTTCGGAGTTTATAATTAGTTAAATAACAAAGCGTGAATGATGTGAGTGAGAAAATTGAAAATAATATAATTCACACTTCATGTTTAAAAATTTAGATAACAAAAAAAAAGAAATCATAAACTATTCGAAATAAGAATGAAAAAGTGCTGAAGAGATATAAATGTTTACTTTATTGATCTTGCAAGGCATATACATTACATTAATACAATGTATATTACGTATATTTTTCCAGGGTTTTTTTTCAGGATTCTTCTTTCATTTGTTTCTGGCGTGGTTGGATATTAACCAGAAGTCAATTGAGTGAAGAAAATACCTTGATTTTGGGATTTACTTGAAGATTTGCTCTGTGGGATTTGCACATTGCTGTTTCAATCCATGAATGGGCAGATTTGTAGAATCGCTCAAGGCTGAAGACTATCTTTTGACACGTATCGTCTATAGCCTGAAGATCAACGTACCCATAATCTATTGGAAATAGGAGAAGAGTTTCGTACATGAAGGAAAGAGACAGAGTTTAAAGATAAGGAACTTTAATTACCATAGCTGTACACTTTTCACTCACTTTTCCTCTTCCTTACTAACCCCACAATTACACGTAATTCCTAAAAACCCACTTCTCATATCTATCCACTCTTTTCTCCCGCATGTGGCACAGCACGCAAACTGAGGCAAGTAAGAAAAGAAGAAGTAGAATAAGTTGTAAGAGAGAGGAGTTAGATGTTTAAGAAAAGTATTGAAGAGAATTACGGATTTTGTGAAAACCGGAAACACGAATAGTTAAGATAGAACCTGCCTAAGTAATTCACATACCAATAATGACGTTGTAAATAAAATATTTTTTTTGTAAGTTTATATAAAAATAAAAGATTTTTTTTTTGTAATCGAGCGTGTGTCAATAGCCCTGAGAATAGGGATTATTAAAAAATTGATTCATGATAAGCTAAACAGAAGTGCGCCTTCAAGGAGTCCACTTTCCTGGATCCGGCCGTTGGAAAAGGCCAGAAGACAAAAAGTAAGTAAAAAGAAATTTCGTTTATGTATGAGAGGAGGTGGAGCAATAGATAGGAGGACCTGTCGGGTAGCCCCAGAACATATACAATATAACACTTCCCTACACATTAAACCTAAACTATTGTACCCCATTTCCCCACTCGCCATTAAACTGGCGCCCGAACACAGGGACTCCTTGTCAGGCGTGGTAATAGCTCCAGTGCAAATATATATCAGAAAGAAGTAGAGGCAGCATATAATAGTTTCCAAAGTGAAAAAAGAGAGAAAGGTCTTTGTTGACCAACGTCAAATAAAAACACACACCTTTCCTCTAGCCTTAACTATTCTAAATTCTATATCTGTCTCTTCACCTTCATTTATTATATTTAATTGTTCAGAGTGCTAAAGTAGACTTAGAAAAATACATTTGCATACATTGCGTGTTAAAGTATTTTTTTTCATCTTTGAAATAAAATGAGAAAATTAATACATGACTAATATATATAATTGGGAAAACATTTTATATAGTAATATATAAAGAGTTTTCTGTTGCATATAGTCCTAAACAAATCGTATAGGGGTATATGTTGTATTTTTTCAGATACAGTCTCTTTTCCGCCAGATGGAACTATACGTCCTAAACAATCGAGTATGATTTACACTCACACTGCAACGACCCCAACAAGTACAGCATTTCCCAACCCTATGGGGGGAACATATAAGCCGATGCCCTTTTCAAGACGATTTAATCAGGGAAATCAGTCCACACCATCACCCGTGTTTTCTGAATCTCAGTTTGACGTCATACAAAAACAATTAACTGTTTTGACACAAACTGTTTCCCTATTAACGATCTTGATCAACAATTCTCAGAAACCCAAAATTGTAGAGCCAAAAATATTTAGTTATGAAAATGAACATGATCTAAATAAGTGTTTCAAACATTTTGAGGAATACTGTTCTTGCCGATATCCACATGCGCAGAATCAGTGGTTGATCTTGATGGAGAAATATCTTTCAGGAAAATTTCTTAAATTATATACAGTAATAACAAACTATTTCTACATATTCTGGAGTCAAAGATTCTCTCTTGAAATGGTACCAACATGAGGAGAAAAGGAAGAATAAAAAAAATAAATTGAAAACTTTTTATTCAGCTCGACGCCAGCCTACTGAGGACATTCACATGTTTGCCCTACGCTTGGAGCAGTTAGCTTCTAAAGTTTTTCCCGGTATTAATATGAGAGAGCATGATACATTGCAGACAGCATTTTTATTGAGTATCAGTGTAAGATGTTATACTGACATTTCATGTATATATATTTACACAAAAAATAAGTATATACCAGTATTATATTATATGCGAAAAATATTAACATGAGGCCTGCTGACTGTTTATGACAAGATTAGCTATATAATTACAGGCAATGATTTTATAAACAGAATGTGTAAGACAGAAAAGATCTAGGGATACTTATCAACGTATAGAGGATCTAGTAATCTCATGAATGACTGATACGAATGATTTCATAAAATTAGATTTGCGGTTTCCCCAAGCTTACATTGTATGAAACATACTACAATGGTGAAATGCAATAGAATCACATCATTTGTGTTAATAGGTAAAATAGTGAAGATTCGTCAATATATGGGCACTCCAGTAAACAACTAAAATAAAACCAACAACTTTTCCAAGGAATAGTGATATAACTCCAGACAGTATCGAATAATCTAGATTATCAAGAAAAGTATTGTGACTACTGTGGAAGAAATAAGTCACCTCATAGATGAATGTTACAAAGCTCTTGGTATTTGTTAGCTATTGTAAACAACCAAAGGACACTGTTAGAATGTTTAGCTTGGTCAAATGTTACTTGGATAAATAAATGTCCTTTAGAGCCTTGGTGAACACAGTATAAGCCATACTAATAGACCTTTTTGTAAAGGCGCAACATTAGGAATTCAATGCATTTCTCATAGGCCAAATCGGAGAGATTCAAATTGAATCGTATTTTCCACCCTTTTTCTCGCATCAATATAAAATGTAAGAGCCAAAACCAGCAATTCGAATTCCAATCAGAATTGAGAATCAAAGTAAAAAAATTCGCAAAAGTAATCAAGCAAGTTGGAACAGAATCATAGCAGAATTTTAATCGATGAGGACAGACGTTGATGTAAAATTATGAACACCACCGTGCACTTGAGAGAATTTTACGAAGAAATTCCTTGGGTAATTTATAACAATTTATATTATGTCAGCTCAAAGGGAAATTAAAATTTATTAAATCAGATTATTAAAATTAATACTATCCAAATCTTTTTGAATTCTATGAATGAGAACTCAGAAAACTGTAGCACTCAAGGGAAGGAATTTTTGAGTAACAATGCCAGTTCCATATTATCGCGAAATCGATTAGTAACAGTCCTGATATCTGAAACTCCAACATTAATTGACTTCGCTAAGTCCAGCAAGTAATATAGATGAAATGACTCTCGGTGTCTAAAATAGTTAATTAATAGATTTATACACCTAATTTACCTCAAAGAATTAGATTTTCAAATGCCAAACACATATAAAACTAATTACAGGGACAATCCAGTAGCTTCCGTTGAAGTTGTCATTCTCAATAGTGTGCTAAATAAAAGGCAAAGTAGTTAATAATACTGCGTATATATAAATATATTGAAAATTGTGATGCATATTGTTGGCAAATCATGATGAGGACAAATGTCCTGGGGATTCGGAAAACTTAAGCTCTACAGTGAATCACACTTGTGCGGAATACAAATTTACCAATAAAACCGTGGCTCATCCCTATGTTGCTAAAAAATCCGCATGAGCTATGAAATATGAGTCGGAAACATTAATTAAACACATTGTAGAAAACAATATTTCTAACGACTAATACAACATTATTACAGAAAAAAGGTTACGAGATAAAGAATGTTAAAACCTTAATATAGAAATAAAACAATATCGCTAAACAAACCGCACCCGTAATTCCATTAATAATTTGATAAGTATCAAAGTAAGACATTTCCATGACAGGTAAAATGGTTCTCGTTACTTATAAGTTACTGCGTTCAGACACAACTGGAGCAGGGAAGTTACTAAACGAAAATGTTCTCCAAACATATTGAAAAGATGTACGATTCTGACGTAACCATACAGCCTTCTGTAGAAAATACAAGCTATTAAAGAAGAATTTGAAGCCTAGTCCAAAAAACCAAATTGAACACTTGAGAAGTATAGAGAACACACATATTCTAGCTAGATAGGCTTTGTCAACATAAATAACCTTTATCTATGCCCTCTCTCCGGATTTTAGTTACTGAGTGAGAATTATAATGACACATCAGTGGTAGTGTTAGAAGTGCTTAATATACGTCAAGGTTAGAAACACTCTGCTTCCCTTGATCTACTACGACGAATGAGCGGTGAGTACATAGAACAAATAATAAACTTACCACTGTAGGTAAGGACATCAGTTCTTATTATACGCTTTCCTACAAAATTGAGATCCCAGTCACCTAGAATATCGAGTAGTATAAAAGCCCCCACAAGTAAAAGTCACCAATTGATCCCGTAGTCTTAAATATAGATTAGGCTCATGTACCATTAGTTGAATTTCAGGGAGTAGAACGCTCACGGGGTTATATAGTACCTGGGATTTTTTATACAGTAATCTATCGAGATATTTGAAGTAAAACATGAAACATTATACGGGCACACTGTTTGTTTTATTCTTTACTTCCCGTCGAGTCTACTCAGGCTTCTAGCTCATTTCAAATTGCAATTAAATATTAAACACAATATTTATAATTTCAAACGAAGATATATTAATTTTATGTTCAACATAAATAACACATGTTTTAGTGCGAAATGAAAACTATGCACCACAACTGACCAAATAAGGATTTTAAAATCGAAATGTTCTGAAGCCGTACCTACTAATAAATATGCATTGATCGGCTTGCATTTCATTGTTGCTACTGTCCCACTGTAAACACCTTTGAATTGTAACATCCGTTTCCATTCTCTCTCAATATATAATTGTGTGCTGATTATAATTTATATGTATAACAGTTTATTTGAATAAATAATTTATATTTATAATAATATATTAGTACTCACTAGAAATTAAAGCTGTACATACATTATATTTCGTGCTTGATAAATATATATATAAAATTTTAACTATATGTTCTATAAGACATCCTAAATAATTCTTATTAACTATTAGGGTTATTATGTATAACTATCAGCTATAAATTATATGTTTGTTCTGTCATCAAACCATAAACAACCTTACTTACAATGTGATTTTGTGATACCCATATATATTTTTGAGAAATT
>JABUQX010105909.1:22500-53825 GCA_015478945.1 Trachelipus rathkii | reverse complement strand
TATATATATATATCTATTATTATTTATTTTATTTATTTGTCTATCAAATACACAAACATTCATAATTACTCATTATATGCTATATATTATATATTATACCATATATATATGTTATATATACTATTAATATTAGATAATATATTAGTATAATAAATTATTATAATAGATATAAATATGAGTAATAATATATATATTATATATATATTATATATAATATATATTATATATATATTCCATAGTTATTATATATATTATTTTTATAATATTATATACTATATATATAATATATATACATATACTACTATATACTATATTATATAATAATAGTATATAATACATTTTGGTACTATATATACGTAATATATATGTTATATTAATACTATACTATAATATTTTATATATATATAGTATATATTATTGATGTATGATATTAATATAATATATATATATATATTTATATATATAATACTAATATATATATTATATTATAATTATATATATATATTATTATATATATATATTTATACTAATATATATATAGTATATATATTATATATATAAGTAATGATATATTAGTATATATAAGTATATATAGATATAGTATATAATGTATATATATAAAGAGAGAGCGTAGAGAGAGAGAGAGAGAGAGAGTAGAGAGGAGAGAGTATAAGAGAGAGAGAGAGAGAGAGAGAGATGAGCGAGAGAGAGAGAGGAGAGAAGAGGAGAGGAGAGAGAGCGAGAGAGAGACGAGAGAGAGAGAAGAGTAGAGAAGAGAGTGGAAAAATTTACTTTAAGTTTTTTTTTTCTGATCTTTTTTTATTTTAAATGTTGGAAATGAAAAAAATTAAAGAATATAAAACTTTTTATTGTTTAAGGTGATTCGCTTCTGTTACGGCAGATTGACGATAAATTGACAGAAAATTCCAACGCTCCATCCACTTGAGGCACATTGGGTGACCTAGAAGCTTCAAAAACAGTGCCTACCATCACAATTAAATTGTAAAATAAATATTTGTTCCTTTCATAGCTTTGGTATAAACAAGTATCACTAAAACTACTATTTCCCCTAATTAATTATTAGCTTTTCCTTCTCCTAACTTTAATAGATAGCTTAATTCGAATTGTATCTAAATTAAAAAAATAAAAAATAAAAAATTGGTGTTAAATAGAAGCACAAGTTTTGACCTTTCCACTCACCAAAAACAAATTTTATTTTTGTTCGATTAGGGGCTTTATATTGATAAAAAAAAAATCACTAGGATATACTCTAAAAAAATAATAATGAAGAATAGTGAAAACGAAATGGCGGTCTTTTTAAGGGAAAAGTTACAGCCCTCTCATAGTGTTAAAAACCTTTTTGATCCACAAGGTAGGCCTCATTCTCAGCCCTAGTTCAGGTTTATGATAAAGTTTTTGTTAGGTATACAACAGAGAAATCTATGTAGATACTTTAACAAATCTTATATAAACCTGCAAACTTAGAAATGGGCCCTAAGAACGAAGCACCGAGGTCCACTGAATTATTTTTTTATAAAAAAGCCTTTGGGAAAATTTTAAATCTTTTGAGAGGCGTATTTAAAAAAAAAATTCGGGTCAGTAACTTTTTTTCCTACAGACTTGAATCATTTTCGTTTTTTTAAGCTTCATTATTATTTTTTTAGAGTATATCCTATGATTTTAATTTTTTTTATAAGAAAATCCTATGGGATTTGTTAACAACTTTGAAGAGGACTGCTAACTCTTTTCTAAGAGACCAAGCTTTTCGTTTTCACTAATTCTTTATTTTATTTTTTCCTAGAGTATATCCTGTGATTTTCATAAAAATCGAAGGTGACACCACTCTGCCTGCTACAATTTCCTTTTGTTTTATAATAAAAATGTCTCACATTCTTAGTCCCTTTGTGAATCGTAGAGGAGGGCTTTTCTAGGTCTCACTTTGAGGTTGAACCTCGAACCTTCACTACACAAGCCTATCTTACATCATAAACATAATAGCAAAATAGAAAAATATTATGTTTCAAACCGTAAAGTTTCCATAATTACGCTATTCTTGGGGCTTCATTATCTTCCATTTGTTCGTTTGTGTTTTCTATGACATTTTTGTACTTTTATACTTACAAAATATTTTAGTAATTAAGGTTAAAATTAAGGCTCAATATTTGATCGTACTACTTTAAAATTAATGATCAAAATGTGAGAAGTACATCAATGTAGAGCGATTAACAGTATAGTACAAATACTTTATAATTAATTGCCTGCCATAGTAATATATGTCTTGGAATTTTTTCAACATCATTCATGATTGCTTGATTTGTAATTTGGTGACCTTGACAAACCGCCTAGTTTGGAAATTCCAGGAGAGCTTCCATCTATCTATATATACAGTTCTATAGTAATAAGATAATTAAATTATCAATATATAAATTTATATATAAAATTATAATAGTATATAGCGAAACTATACAGCTATTTTTTTTAAGTAGCAATATGAGAGATCGAGAACTTTTATATATATAATATATATATAATTATGATACAGGAATATCTTATAAATATACTATATATATAAAGTATCTATTACTAATATTTTATATAATATATATATAATAATTTATTATATATATATCTACAACAAAAATATATTGTATCACATAAAAACAAGTTTTAATAAATGAAATAAAGAGATATGAAACTTTAGTGATATATATATATATATATTATATCACTAGAATCTCTCCATAATAATTACTATAATAAATATCAATATAGAATGTTAGCCGAAATAGATCGAGTAAGCATCTATATAGTTATATATAATATTATATATATAGCTATATATATTAGTGATACAAAAAAAATATAGTAAGGTGGTAAAAAAGTATATAGGTATAATGAATAAATGTGAACTGATGAAATAACCTAATATGTAATGATAGTATATTGTATATCGCGCTATAGTATAAGTAAGTATGATAACTGGTATTAGTAGGATATCTCTTAAATATTAAGTATATATACAGCAGTGAATTTTATTTTTATTACATTACTTTTTATAATATTTCGAATTAATGTACTCCCTATACTTAATATCTATTATACATATGTTAAATCTAATATTAAGTCATATTTAATACCACTATATATATATATTCATAGTAATATAGTGATAATATTTATTTTTAATTTATCTACATGGCTCTTGATATGCACCTATAAACTCACTCAGGAAGAGTCTTTCGTCCTTGTCGTTGGTACCAGACGTCTTCTTCCTGGTCTGAGGACACCACAACCCTAGAACCACTGGGCTCAGAGAAGTTGCCATCTTCCTCTGGATGCAGGGTTTTGGATCAGTCACATAGGAGGTTAAACACTCTCAGGTAGGGTTTTCGCCTATGATGCAGAGCATACTCACAAAGGCATCATTCTCCATATAGGCTAGAAACACGCAAAATTCGTCAACTGCACTAGAGCTGCCCATGCGCAGAAGGATAATATACTGTCGTGGCCACATTAAGATACAACGGCTGGTCTAGAAGAGTAAGGTTGTGCGAAGAAGCAAAAGGAAAGCGACCGGGTTGCTAGCCCCTCGGAGAGCGAGGAGAGGGCAGGTAACAGTCGCCCTGTCGATAACCGATGCGGGAAGAAGATCCTTCATTGATGGTTTTTAGACCTGGACGAGAAAACATACACTGCAATCTCTAGTTAACATCGTATCAAGATTCCTTTATTGATTATACTGAATTATGTAGTTCTTCAGTGAGACTTGATCAGCGCCTATAGAAAAGATGATGCGACTTGAATGACAATTATTATCAGTAATCTCAACATTTCCAAAATATATCCCTAGCAAGTAGATGTGAAATTATTAGCAATCCAAAATTAAGATTTAAAACAAATATTTTCAAATTTTCTTTCTTTCACAGGAATATTGTTGAGTGAAAGTGTATAAATATAATTAAAGATTGGACTTACGAAAGGTCTATATGTAGCTTCACCTCTAATAAAGGATTTTTATAATTGTTAATATCGATTTACTTATTTCCTTATTTTATTTATCGAATATTGTGAAATTATTAAGTTTTCTTTAAAACTTATGTCATTTTTGATCAATGTTTTGGTAAGAATTTCTTCTTTCATCTTCTAAACATAAATGAGGGTTCATAATGTAATATATAATGGATCAATAAATGTAAACTCTCCTAGAGTTTTACATTACTTCCAGTCTTTAACCTTCTCTTGTTCCTCTCAGTTTCTCTCTTCTCCCAGCTGTTTTTAATTGCCTTCAATTCCGCACGTACGGTCAACATCAATGTTTATATGCGATATATAGGATATTTCATATACTCGACTATACTAAGATAGTACATTAATAGGTACAACTTTAAGGATAAATATGTACCATTTAATTCCGAGTATGGAGTTTCTTATTATCAATCATCATAAGAGTATAGGTCGCACGTTTTTGGATTAATGGGCAGAAGAGTATACATTTATGAATTTCACTACAATCCGTAAATTATCAATGAATAATTATTAGTCCTTTTTACCATATTAATATAGTATAATTCCTTAAAGCTTATGGATATGTATTTTACTTATGAACCTGCTACATCCCTTTTATTCATGTATTAAAGAAGAATTTTTTTCAATATAAATAGTAGGAGCTTATAAATTTCAATAGTACATAATCTTTATATCGCGCTATTATATAACATTAAGTGTAACTTCATACCTTATTATACGGTAGACTCAATTATCTTTATATATCTTTATTTAATATAAGTTTTGGATTATGTAGGATAGATAGTATAAGAGAATTCATATGTTATTATACGGATCTCAGGCTAATAGTATACAGCTGCAATCAGTATATTTGATAGTAATTAGGATAGCCATTTCGGAAAGTTTCACAGATATGAGGTTTCTGTAGTGAGCCCTATATATTCATAGTCCTATACTATTATATTTATGTATGTGAAAGAACAATTTTTTACAATATATAGTAAAGGAACTAATTATATATCATTTCAATAGCATAATTTGACTACGTCAATTTATATGACTATGCTCAAGTCAGATAGGTTTCGTAATCTTTATGCAGTTATGACCGTAATAAGGTAATATTAGTCATAAATAGTTTCAGAAAACTTTATTTAAACAATTTTTTATATTATTTTGCCTGATAGTGGATAAAATAATATTAAAGATTAAATCGATTTCAAAGTGAATTAAAGTTCATTTTATTTTTTAATGATGAGAGTACACTATTCAATTTAAATGTTCCCTTTTAAAGAAAATGATGTTGTGTATATATATTATATATATATAATATATATATATATATACTATATATATTATATAAAGACTAGACACAGACAATCACACACCACACCATTTAAAGATTTTATCAGTATATATACAGTATAATATACATTTGGAGATCATTATATAAGTATATAAACTCAGCACTTTAATACTGAAAGGAAGAGGAGAGAGATGATCCTGAGAGAGAGAGAAGTAAGAAGAGAGAGAGAGAGATGAGAGGATATACGGGGGTCGAGATATGGTAGAGAGAGAGTATGAAGATAGAGAGATAGCGAAAGTTGAGTGAGATGAGAGAAATATGAGATGATGAGAAGAGGTATGAGGTAGAGTAATAGAGGAGAAGAGTAGACGACAGTAGATTAAAGGAGGAGTAGGTAAGAGAGAGAGAGAGAAACGAGAGAGTAGAGAGTAGAGAAATAGTGGAGTAAAGTTTAAATGTTTGTAATGGTTTTGATATTATATTAACGCGATTTCCGAGAAAATAGAGATGCTTAATGTTAGTGAGTAGGAGCGACGAGAGTGTAGGAGAGAGAGAGAAACGAGTAGGTTATTAAGAGAGTTAATATGGTGCCGGTGTTGAGAAGGAAAAAGAGTAAGTAGAGAGCCAAGGTAAAAGGGTGCGATAACTAAAAAATATTTTTGTATCTGAAATGTTTTATTTGAGTCTTTAATTAAAACTTCATCATGTTTAATAATGTTATATTTTTAATGAGGTATGAATTCTCTATGAAAAGAAAGCCAGGAGAAATTGATCTCGAATACAGTTTAATGACCACGTAAGGGAATGAATTACAAAATACCATTATTTCTGGAGGCAATCAGCGTATATGAAGGCTGTATTATCTGCCTCGGTAATGTGAAAGTATATGAAAAAAATAAAAATAAATAAAAACAAAAATAAATTAAAACTCTGAGAAGTACGAACATACTTACAGAAAGTATTACTCAAATTACTTTTATTTGGTAAATAGAGCGCCTCGTATGAATAGATTATCATAATAATGTTATGGTAAATGATGTCGATTATTGTATCCTCCTAACCTGCCATCGTTCAATGTCCCACTTACATGATGGTTCTGCGAGCCCCTTAGGAAATTGAAGTTCAAAGGAAATATATATTCCATTAGGGAGCTCGACCGAATGGGATGGATAGCAGAAGTGGAGGGCAACGTAAGTTCGCCATTCCTCGAAGGTCGATTCCACACTAGAGGCCCTAGAGAGTACGTATTAAGTTCTCTATCTTCTTGTATCCCGACTAATTATTATGAATTACTGTTCTCTACATCTCGTGGTTTCTGGCTGCATGAACGTAATGGTAAGCATTCTCCATCTTAACTTTGGATATGACAGTTTATATTATGTCCTCGTACTTCTTAGGCTAACTTTTGTCGCGCGTCATTATAGTTTAATTATAATAGAATATAAGTACACAACGACTTGTTCGTAAGTGAAATATATATAAAACCGTCTTTGAGAAAGCTCTTCAGTCAGATTAAACGTTCTCGATATCAATTACTGAAATAGTCAGACGATAAATCTCAATACTAAAGTATCTATACTCTCTCAGATAATTTCTCTTGTAAGTGATCGTCGGAAGAGTGTTCATAATCGTTTTTAGTAAGGCTTTTGTCAGAGTAGTTTTTTTTTTTATTTGATTTTTTATTCTTTATGGTAATAAGCTTTTAACGCTGATTCCAAGATGTACTTTCATTGTGGTTTTTCACTGCATAAGTGTCATACAAATCTCTGTTCGAGATACAGATATACATCTGCGCTCTCTTTGTTCTGACTCATTGCTTGTTTTTTAAGTAATTTGTAAAACGTATTTCTCATTTTAATTTTAAAGTAATTACAAGGACGTAATGTTATGGAATTTTAATTCTTATTTGAACGTAGCGACTAGTGGTCCTAAAAAACAAGAGATGTATGAGATTAATAAGCAAACCTCAAAACCAGTATTCGAAATAGAACTTCATCAATTTTAATAAGTAGAATTTAAAAAGGGAACAAGAATCTGACTACTTTAGACATCCGAAAGGTCATTTCTTGTCATTCATATAACCTGGAAGGGTATTTTCTTTTACTAACTATAAAAAATAGAACTCTATCTCAGGTTTGGAACGGAGTCATGTCCAGCTCTATTTTCACATGATATCGTATTCTAATTTGTATTTATGCGAAATATGTACAACTCATAAAAATATATATATGGATTGTTTTAAATAACTGGTAAGCACTAACCTTGTTGATGCTAGTTATATTATAGCAGGTGAGCTTAGCTCTAATGTATAAAAATAGTAAACTAATATATGATAAAGAATAATGCAAAATCCCTCACTACTATAAATAATTAATGAATATAAATATAATATATAGATAATTATAAAAATATAATTAATATTAAAATATAGTAATTAAATATATTTTAAAGCAAGTATCTTAGATTTAACAGAAGTTTTTATTATAAAAAATTAATAGTAATAATACTCCTTTAAATCCTTATTTCTTTTTTTTCTTTCAAAATATTTACAGTACTCTATCACCTTTAGTGTATCCCTGACCATCTACACACAAACTAATATATATATATTTACTAATAAATTAATATATATATATAAATACCATCATCATCATCAATAACACACATATACTATTATATATATATATACTATAATAAATCTATAAGAAAATACAGTGAGGTCGAAATTTTAAACATTTTAGCGATATTTTAATTTTAATATTATATAAATAATTATACTTATAATTATTAAATATATTATAACTATAATATATATTATATGATATATATATATATCAGTAAGGTCGAATTATATTATCGAATATTATCTTAAATTTGTGGAACTCAGCGATGAAGACAAGATGAAATAAACTTTTAGGTAAACTGTGGCTCAATAACATAAAGAAGATAGAGCAGAAAAGTGGGCGACGTTTGGCATTTGCGCATCTCTATATTACGATACTTTATTATTTTATCATGGGCTTATCAGCGAATTTTGGTTATTGCTTGTAAAATTTGTAAATAAAAGAATATTATTTTGCAGTTTTATTCAGCCCACATCTATCATCATTTGATTCTGATGATTGTGTCGTTATGAGGTTGCGCTTGTATATATAATATATTAAATAATATATATAAAATAATATATTCTATAGTTATAATATATTATATATATTATATTATATATATATAGTATATAAATATAATATATATACTACTACCTATAAATTATTAATATATTAATTAATAATATTTAATTAATATTAATTAATTTAATTAATTAAAATATTAATTATAATATTGAAATGATTAATAAATTATTATATATGATAATGATAATTATAATAATATTAATTAAATAATTATAATTATAGTAATATAAATTATAAATTATAATTATACTAATACATGGATATATTATCTAAGAATAAAGTCAATTATAAATTCACTAATTAAAATAATAAAATTTAATAATAAATATATGATATGATAATAATTTAATATAAATAATTAAATTAATCAATAATATAATATATAATATAATATTAAATGGTGCAAAATAGAACAACATGTTTTTAATTTAGATATACCTGGAGATTAATTAAATTGATATAAACTCAACATGACAGTATATTATGATCTTTATATATCAAATAAGAGGAATAATATCAAACTATTACAATGTGAAATAAGTTAAAAACTGAATGTAGATACAGATATTACTTAATTATTGAACCAATTTATCTGATTATTTTATTATATTTGAATTTCATTAATAGTGCAAAAAGTATATAAATAATTTTAATTTATTCAATAGTATATTACATGGTTACATTATATTTAATAAAAATTAGTGCAATATTTATTATTTTATCGGTTCATTGTGTTTTAATCATTTCATACGGTCTTATTAGATGGATAGGTTGATTTAATTATCATTCTAGGAATTCCATTGATTATAGGCTTTCATGGTTCAGATCTATCTAGTCTCTTCTACTGATGCGGTACAAGTTTATTCTTAATGCTCTTGAAATTTTCTTAAATGCTATCATGCTTCTTTGATGCTAAATAATAGAGATGCTAAGTTCTTTTAATTTTTCATTAACTTTCATAAAGCTATTTTTTTCATATATTTAGAATATTATGTCGCTTCTAATATATATAGTTATATATTAATTATTATTATATTTGATATTATTGATTATAATTATTAGTTATTATTATTAATTAGTGTTGTGGAGTATTAATTATTATTATTAGTTATCATTATTATGTTTAATTAATATTATCAATATTAGTTATTATTAAACTTATTAATGCCAATTTATGTTGTTATTGGTTACTGGTGTAATGTAGCGTTAATACCTTTTAGTGCCTGTGAGCTTTAAAATTGGGATACATCAGATTTTGAATAAGTGCTTTAACGGGAAAAATGATTGCAACCGGTGGAAACGAAGTAAATCGATACAGGAGGAATAAGATTAAAAACTCTTAAATTACACTCATTAGTCATTTTTAGAAATGTTTTCGTGAATATAAATTGTCCCTTTCTGTCTGCTCACAAACTTCTCTATCTCACAACGAACTATGCATATAATTTCATGTTTCACCTTCAGCCAAACCACCCTGTAAAGTAAACTATTTCAGTGGTCCGAAGCTCCTAAATGTCATGTTCTTGTTAGTACCTCTTTTTAAATTGGAGTATTCCCTAGTTAAGGTCAGTTTTCTTATTTACATCTCCTTTGATGATATCGTTGGGCAGTCTGCCCAGGTTGAGAAATGTATGGCTCTACTTTGAGTAGGCTCGTATCTGAACGGTCATACATTTCGTTGAATCTTTTCGTGCACGGCACTAGGCAGAATATCGATGGTTGGTCGAAAATTAAGCTCTGACGCTGATAACTGATTTATTTCCAAAACTGGTATATCACAATATGTGGTGATTGTATATTTCTATGCGGTGAATACTTCTCTTGTAACCCAATCCATATAGACATCTTTCCTTGGTTTTACAAAGGAAGCTAAATTAGTAAATAAGGCCAACTTTTTACAAATGCTCTTTTTTAGAATAATTTCAAGTCACCAGAGACGTACTCAATTTTGTTCTATCGTTCCACCGCATTGATCTTCTGTTTCTATTTTTAGCAATACAGTTATATGCTATGCTCTCCCAGTCATTTCTTTAGGCAAGATAACTCCAACTACGATTTATCATTAATCTTCGATCTGAAAGATGTACTCTCTATTCTTCTACTACGAAATAAAATTGTTAAGTAGGGGTGTATAACTTGAATGCATCATGACCCTTAACTTTTCTCGTTTCTTTCCAGGAAAGATTCATATTCCTTTGTAAGTTATTCTCCAGCCTAGTACTCAGCATATCCTTCTTCTCTAAATTTATTTTTAACATATCTTTCAAATCTCAATCGGGAACTATAGTGTAATGTGTCTTTACTCTTGTAAAACAACGCCGAACTTCTATGTGGCTTAAATATTTCTTTGTATGTTAGCCTTCTTTGTATTCTTCTTTGTGTAGTATAATCACAATGAATTCCTACGTTTATTGTTCTTTCTAAAAGTCTGTCTGGAAATTTGGTTTGTCAGACAAGAGGCGTCATTCGGGCCTTTGCTTACACCTGCACACGTGTGTAAAGTGTAAAGTGTGTCTGCCGATCAATAGGTGTCGGGTTTACCTTTCTGCTACAAGAGTATGGACTCAATTGTCTCGCGGTTCATAGAAAACGCTCCGACAGTTTAGAGCACACCTCATTGATCTCATGCTTCGCTATAAATACTCTCACTGCATCATCTTCCAAGTCACTCCTCTTCATTCTCGTTTGGTCGCAGTCTACTAAGCGTCAGTACATACATACGTCTCTTCTATCACATCTATATAGCTATGTCACCGTATTATCTCTGAGTATCTCTCTTCATGTGCTCTCTCTCTCCTTTGTCGTGTTTCTAATTACAGGTATGTGTTTCTTATTTAACGGTTACACGGTTATACCTAATAGCTGTTGCCAATCACTTCCTCTACCAGGTTTAAAAGCTAACAGAATATCAGGTCCCACTACAAAAAGTTTTCGATTTTGAAATACAAGTTTCTTTTGTTTACTATCCCATTGTCCCTTTCTCATCAATATTTTGTCCTAGATTTCTGTACTTATGATTGGGCCCTCTATTTCTCTTAATTGTTCTCGGAGTCAGAGTTCTTTGTCGAATTCTCGTCTTCGCCTGAACTTGACTTTCCACGCTCCCCTCAAAGAAACGTAAAAGATCGAACGAGGGATCTAGTGATGTCTCATATGCCTATAATAGAGCGAGGATTGATTTAACCACATTTAGTAACGTCAGTTCTATGCTGCTCAAAATCGGCAGACAGCTTCGGACTGGAAAACCGAACATAACAGGATTTTCTGGGGACGGTTCACTGGATTAATTGAATACTTTGAAGAAGGAGAGAAAAAGAGAGAGAGATGAGAGAGAGAGAGAGAGAGAGAGGAGAGAAGAGAGAGAGAGAGTGAGAGAGAAAGATAGAGAGAGAGAGAGAAGAGGGAGAGAGAAGAAGGCCTCTTATGCCTGTAGACGAGTTATTCTGTTTCTCAGACCAGCCACAAGGTCTTCTAGACCACAACAATATTCGGATATTTCATCTTAACAAGTTGCATGAGCCATAAGGGTCAGGTAAAGATCAAGATATGAAATAATTGAACGTAATGCTGAAAAAATTCATAAAACTCCAACTTAATAGGAAAGCACTATCATCGCCGGCATTAAAAAAACATACTATATTTCCAGGTATCGTTCCTTGATAATTAATATACATCGTATATACCGGTCGCTAATTCTCTCTGTGCCGTCTCCGCTCGGTCCGCCTTTCAGGTGGATTGCTCATGCAGTACAGGGTGAGCGATAGAGTGCGAAGGTCAGAAACAGGCTACCAGATTGCCAGAAGATAGTGGTTAAAGCGTGAAGAAGGGATGTGAGCCAATTAGTGAACCTCGAAGGTTTCTGCAAGACAACCTCGTCAGACTTAGAGAAAGGTCTGCTTGTGAAGAACCCATGATGGCACTTAGCTAATTAACATCGCGGTTGCGATTTCTACAGCATTAAACATCTTGACTACGTAAGGATGTTTCACTGTTCCCCTCGCTTGGTTCCTTAGTGTCCAAGGATGATTTAATAAGAGAGATCCTTACCAAAGCCCAGGGGAATGTGTTGGAATGCCAAAACAGGAATATACTACAACTGCTGTTAGATTAAGAGGAGTTGGGATACAAAGCTCGTAAAAAACAACCAAGTGTTTACTTCGCTAGAAGTCCTAATCGATTTCTTAAGATTGCTTAAGAAAGCTTGATGGTAGCTAGACACATATCACATACATTTGCATGTAGCAACAAGCTTTGTCTTCCAGATCTTAATTAAAGTGATAAGAGGTTAATTGCGGAGACTACAGTCGGTCATTATTCTCATCTCTCTGCGCACAAGTAATAGCGCCGCGATCTGCATGGTGAAGGCTTGGATACTGTTGCAATACAGGTTTGAGAAGCTAAACTTATTCTCCTATTCGCCTATTTTCCTAAGGACCAGATCGGGGAAATGGCACGAGAGGTGGGACAATTTAACTATGGCAACAACTTGTCCATTATTACTTTGTCAAAGCAACGAAGGCAAAAAAGGGATAAGAAAAGGGCTTTGAACCAGAGGATTCAATAGCAGTATCTGTGATGATTTTGATTTGCTTTGGCCAACAGACCTGCTCTCACTGTTCAAACTGGAGTGGTCGCTAGGTATTAAATGAGGGAAGGTACCTAAGTTGCAAGAGCAGGATACTTGAGAAAATAAAGTGGTAAATATTGCAGTCGATCTTAACTCGTCCAGCATTAAAGGCATCTGAAGGTATCGGGATCGAGTCTCGAAAGTGACCCATTTATGAATGAGTTATTTTATAATTGTTGGAACAAACTTTAAGCATCTCTTGTATTATAATATATATTATTATATATATGAGTACTATATAATATATATAATATTATACCTATAATTAATTAAATTTACATAAAATTATATAAAGCTACTTCATATTCTTATATATCTACGATCTCTATAAATATTCATCTATCTCACTCTTCATTCGTCTATCTTACTATACTATCTCTCATATCTATATATAATTTTATTATATCTCTTTACATTCATATATCTTTCTAGCTCACGACATGACTCCTTAACCTTCTCCGTAATACTCTAATAGCTTTAACATCTGATTGAAGCCCTTACAGAAGTCAATTTGACTATTAGTACGCCATTCTTTTCCTAAATATTTCAGGAACTCCAAAAGGGTTCCATTGTATCTCAGTCAGAAGACAGCTCTGGAGGAATTGGGACAAATATTAGGATAGCTCTCGGCGTCCTTGCAGTAAATGTTTCCACAGTAACCCCTCTTCACTAGGAATCTGTTTTCGTGTGAATACGGGAGGTCTGAGTGGACTTGTTTAGTAAGTATAATACCCCATCGAGCTCAGCGGCCGTGGAGAGGTTTGTTTAGTCAAGGTTCTGAGGTTCTAAGAGCAAAGGGCACCAGGCAATCCATACAATTTTGGAAAATTTAGCTTTATAAAAGGGAATATAACCCTCTCAATCTACCTAGAGTAGATTGAGGAGGAAGAAATCATTGAACATAGGTATACCAATAAATTTTTCTCATGTTTTTGAATATTTTTATATTTATTTGCATGCTTTCCAAATTAAAATTTAAAAAATAATATCATCTTTTTCATCTCTCGCTTTATTTTTTTATAATTTTTTTTTGCGCTCCTAAATTTTGAAAAGGATTAAAGAAAATTTGATTTGTAGCGGACATGTGCGCTTTGCACATGAGGACTAATTATTTTTGAAAAATTGTGCGCTGTTTGCGCTTGCGCACTAAGTTTTCCCACTTTGGCGCATTTCGAGGTTGCCGCTTCTACAAGTTTAAAATTGCGCGCTCACGCTCTGATATATATATATATTAATATTAGTTATATATAATAATATAATATATATATAAGTATTATAATAATATATATATAATTATATATATAATATATATATATATTATATATATATATATATATTATATATTAATAACAAAAAAAACTTATTTAATATTTTTATCCAAATATATATATGATATATATATATTATTATATATATAATATATATATATTATATATATATATATATATATTGTAAATAAAATAAGATTAAAGCTATATATATATATATAATAATATACTATATATAAAGGGTAGTATATATATATTTATCTATATTACTCAATTTTTTTAAAATAACTTAAAAAAAACTTTATATATGTATTACTTCTATAAATATATATATATATATATTATATATATATATATATATATATTTGATATTGATGTTTAGCATATATATATATATAGTATATATTATATATATATTATATATACTATATATATATCATATATATATTATATATTTTAAAAAAAACTACCATTTAACATGTGCTTTATCCCTTCTAGAGGTAACAAGGGGGAACTGCAGAAATCGAAATTTTATAGCGCCGGGCTATCCCAACAAGCAACCACAACGTGTTCACAACCATGGTTTTATTCTTGCCCCCAGGAAGATAAAACCAGCTGCTACGCGGAGGATTGAACCATCGTCCTCTCGCATGAGAGTCGGCGAGTAACACTCCTACGAAGATTTCTTTTCATATATTCTAATATAATATATTATATATATATTATACTATATATATATATATTAATATATATTATATATATTATGTATATAAATCATATAAGTTAGTACTAAACGTTTTTGTATTCAGTTCTCACCACCACTCACCACTCACGGGCAGAGCCCCCTATTCACAGTGAGGGGGTGTTACACGCCTCAGAAAGTCAAGCCACATAAATTACGCCAGATGAGTCACAGACGCAGGCTTTAAAGTGGGGGAGATTAAATTTGGCAGGGAAACACAGAGATGGAAGAGAGTTCCACATAGCAGAGATGTGGCAGGAAGAAGGAAGCACCGCAGAGAACTAGCTTGGAGTTACCAAACATTCAACAACAGAAACTCATGTGCGAACACAGCCCAGCCAGTTCTACGCACGGCGCCGTCGACGTAATGGTGGAAGGTAACGGCGAGTGATAAGCTCCTCGGCACCTGCCGCTGCCGTACTATAGAAAAGAGCAAATGCACCACATCGCGCGCGCAAAGATAGAATGGGTCAGGAACTGGAAAGTGACAGAACGTTTAAAGCTTTGGCCTTTGACATCGACCTATCCCAACTAAGCGGGTGAAACCAGAGCCGACCCCCCCATGAGAGCAGCAGTACTCCATACAAAGGGGGATTGAGGCCCTTTGGTCATATTGCTGCGTATGCAACTGAAAGAAGGAAAAAAGTCTCGCAGATTCCTAAACAAGAATCCCTAGCCTTGCTTTTGAGGCCCGGCTCAGCAATCCTGTTGTGAGATGGAGGTTTCCAAGACATTTTTTTTGTTTTATGTGTTAAAAACCATTGGATGTTTATATTAGTCAACAGGAGAGACGCGAGAGAAACAGTCAATAAGAGCATAGGAAAGTTGCGGAAGAGGTGTCTTAGAAGAGGGCAACGATTTTGGGTAGAATTGAGTTTGTAAAGAAGTTGAATTTTCATGAAGGTTGAGAACGACCACTGCGGAAAGTTTATCCAGGATCAAGCGAGAATTAGAAGTCTGGAAAGATTTAAGACGTGGAGGCAACTTCTAGGAGTAAAAGACGAGCCAGAATTGAAAATGATTGGAAGAATTGAAGGGTCGAGTCAGCGGTCATGAGTGAATAGACGTTAGATTGGTGTCAGGCAGAAGATCTATGATGGACAAAGTAGGAATAAAAGCTAGGAGTAGTAAAACTGGAATCCCTGAGGAACACCACTATTGACAGAAAAACGGATAGAAGATAAGTCCGCCCCATCACAACAAGCGATATGAGGCGATTTGAAGGAATACATAGAGCAATGAAAGTGAGCCAAGAGAAGGAGGAACCCAAAGAGGGGAGCTTGGAGAGCGGTGACGCGTGCCGATATCCGGATTCATAATGCTTTGGATATTCAAGCGCCACCTCGCAAGTCTTCCCGTAGTTCCTAAGAGCGGAAACCGATAAATCAGTAAGATAGGAAAGTATAGTCAGACGGGGTAAAAAAAACAAAACGTCGAAAGCCGTACAGCTGATCGGAAAGAAGTGAATGAGAATTCCAGATGATCTAAGAATCAAAGAAATGAAAGTTTTAAGAAGTGACAGTTAGAGAAAATGCAAGTAAGAGCTATAGGGGCGATAGTTAGAGAGATCAGAACGGCTTCCTTTTTTTCGGGAATAGGTTGGACATGAGCGTGCTACGATATCACACTGAGGGAAAAGTGTTATGTATTGACGAACATAGGAATATGATTTGCGTTGAAGTGCGAGGGGGCGGGGGATGCACGGAGCAACTACTTCCTTAGAAAACGAAAATCTCCGGGGAGGATGCCATCCGGCCACCCAGCCTTCCTACGTTCGTAGATTTCAGGAGCCCAGTGAACCCGAATCGAATGTGATCGAAACCAGGCAAGGCATAGACCCCTGAGAGGAGACGACGGTTGGCAGGTGAGGGGATGCCCGGAGAAATCGTCGCAGGGGCTGTGAAGTTAGACGGATGAATAAGAATGGGGAGACCGGAAGGCGGCTAGAGTAGGTCCTGTAGTGCAGTCGCGATTGGTAGAATTATGCAACAGGAACCGATCAGCAGCTGAAACTTAAGAGGAGAAATGGAGGGGATACAAGAAACGATGTTTTAGGATTGTTTTTTCCGGCAAGAGGCCAGAAAGAATTTTCAGTAGAGGAACGAAGGAGAGTTAGCGACTTTCGTTTGATGAAAGCCCGCCTGGCTGTCGAAGAGTACCGCTGCATCACGTTTCTAGCAGAATTGAAAGAATTAGCAAGAGATGATAGGAGAACGCAGAATTTTTCCTCCCGATACGCCTGTTTTTACGCCTGAATGCCAGAAGAACGAACACGCATCGGAACCAGGATTAATCGGAGGGAGAGAAAGGATTTCTATAAGTCGAAGAGAGGGAATAGAACCTCCTTCATGCCCCATCAACGGATTCAGGCCTCCACCTGTAAATCGGTACGAGAAGGTCGAGATTAGCGTCACCAGAGACGAAAGCAGGTCATTCCAATTATAGGGGTTAGCGTAGGACAGCGAACGCAAGGGCTCCCTGGCGCCTAGCATATCGCATCGGGGCTGCCGATCCAAGTGACCATAGAAAAACAAGCATAAGGCAGATGAGGCATGCTATAGAAAAGAGAATGGTAATTCAAAATTAAGAGATTAAAAGAGGATAATAGAATAGAGAGATCAGATTTCGACCAGGATAAGAGAAGAAGAAAAAGTAGGAGGAGTAAATAAAATATTAAGAGAAGAAGGAAAGAAATAGAAATGAGATAGGAACAAAATCCGGATTCACGTGAGATGTAAATACAGATCATATGGTTGCAACCGATCCGGTAATGTGGGTGGTTCTTTTGAATTTAGGTTGCTGCTGCCAATCGTGAGAATTGGCTGACTCGATTGGCCGTCCTTCCTCCCCACCTGAATAACAAAACCGCAACATTCAGTGGTTTGTGTACATTGAAGTCCCTAAGTAGAGGCCCCTGTCAGTATTTGGATGAGATATAACAGTTTTGTGAGAGGTAGTAAGATATTCATAAAAAAGGCGTGAAATCTGATTTTATCAGGAGAACAGTAGCAGAGGCATAAGAATTTGGTAGTAGAAGGAAGAAAGAATTTAAGCCACAAGAATCGAAGTTAGTAAGAGTCACTTCGAGATTCTGCGAGACGTGTTAACAGAGGAGTGTTTTAATTGTTTAGCATAGGCACATCTGAACTTCAGCTCCGACCTTTTGTAAGACGGAGAGATTAATGAGAATAGAGTTATAGTTGGATACTACTTAAACGCAGTTAGGAGGATGGAGTTCCTATGCCATTGCATGTGTCTCAGCAGTGGGCAAATGTTAGGTGGTATGCTAGAAGTTAGAGAGGTGGGATACCATCGGTGCAGATTAGAGTTTTAAATAAAAGGCAGGCGGATGTTAGTAAAGTCTAAGAAAGCCCCCGCCTGTGCAAACTGCCATACACAATCGCAACAGCTAGCAACCCAAACATTTCTCCCAAACCAAATAACAACAAGACAGAAAGACAAAAAAAGAAAAGAAACAGGTTAAATGTATCTCTCCACAACATATAAGAACGTATTTAAAACGATAAAACCGTGTTTTTAATAAATATGTAAATATGAAAAATCTCTATAAGTTTAAAACCCTCACGACCGAGATGATTGGGCTGCGAGTAGGCACTCGGCACAACACCGAAGAATTTACGAGATAAAGAAAAAAGTTGCAGATATGCAATCATAAAAGTTTTATGTATAGATTAACAAGTCCAATCTGAGTTCCTACTAGCGAGTTAAACGCGTTGGTTTTGCAAAAAAAAAATAGAAATAAAAACTTACGTTTAAAAAAGAGGACTACGAAAAAAAAGCAATATATCCTAGTAACTATCTAAACACGTATTACACGAAGACGTAAAAACTACGTATTGCTAGTCTCAAACGATAACTGAGCTATCTAACAACATACAAAAGTTTCAAAGTTAAAAATTAACGGTATTTATCTTTTAAAAGGATGATCAATTCTTCAATATTAAATCCATAGAAGTTAAAACAATTAAACCGGAAACCTGTCATGTAATCAAATTAGCACTTACAAAATAACTAAAACATTACAAACACTACTCAAACCATTGGAGCTCCAGTTAAGCACAACCATCGATCACATGCTACACAGTCAAGTACCATATGTAGCAAGGGAAAGAAAACAGCTAACATATATATATACCTATAAAATCAGAATATATAGTATATTATATGATTATATATTGATATATATCTACTATATATAAAAAAATTATAACTATTGAATAACATATATTTATATATAAATAAAAATATATTCTTTCCATTTTATATACATTATTCATGTTGCTATATATTATGTACTTATATACTATACTATATATAATACATTATAATAAATATGAGTAATTATTTTATATATTATTATTAGTATATATATATTATATATAATTATATATAATATATATACGTATATAATATTATATAAAGTTGTACTATATTGTAATAGTCTTATATGATAGTAGACTGATAGGTATGTGAATATATTATAATAATATCTAATATATATATATATAACCTATGATAATTATGTAATATTATATATTTATTATAGTATATATAGATAAAATTATGATATCAGTATATATATATATATATACGTAATGGATATATTAGATCTTTATAAATATATATATCTATGTTTCATTATGATATTTATTCAAGATCCAATGTAGCCTATGTATCATATGTATTGATTGTCATAATCTAGCTTATGATTATAGGTACCCAAGAGGCTTTCACAATAATTCAAATAGATTATAGAAATCACTATAGATCGTCCAAGTTTAAAGGCCGTATGATTACCTTATTTCTATTATACTGATATAGCAAAGCTGTTTCAATCCATTCAAAAATCACAAAAAAGAAAATATTGGCTTCATATATATAATAATATTGAGAGTGTGTTAATCATCGCATATGTACAGACTTTTTGATTAACAATACCACGTTAGGAGTAATATATAATGTATTTACGTTTGAGATATCAATTTAAGAGTTATTAACTTATGGTATAATATTATATTAGTTATGTGTTATGACGCGTTGTATAACAGGGAATAAGAGATATATCATGTTGATGCAATAGCGCTATGAGGGAGTGAAGAAAGGGAAGTGGAAGAATCTTCGCCTTCAAAGACTGGGGGATGGCTAACATGTATAACTAGAAAATTCCAAACGAGTTCAATCTTTAATTGGACCGTAGATTGTAAATCCGAGACTAATTGATCATCGATGAACTGAGAGTCGAATGTAAGACTGTCGAGATTATGTGTCTGCTTGTAAGAAGAACTGGGTCACAAGAACGTAGTATAAAGAGGGTTGCTTAGACAAAGGATTTGAGAGATTATAGTTAAAAGGAAGGCTTTACTAGATAGACAAGTTATTGAGTTAAAGGAGAAAATTGGAATCAGAGATAGAAGTAGATGATCATAATTGAAAGAAAGAGAAATAAGAGGATATTAAGAGCTGAGAGGACAGGTATTCATAGCAATAAAAAAGAATACTAATTTCGAAAGCATCAATTAATGGTAATTTACAGGTGTAGCTGAATATGGAACTAATCATACTCCAGACGTGAGCAAGGGAAACATAGTTGGGATGGTAGTTGTCATTGGGGATCTCTCATTGGGGTATCGCAAGTTTCTTGCTTAACAGTTATCCTGTTATTTGCATGCACCACCATTTAGAAAGCATCCTTAGTTTTTGGACAGAATGCCCTCGTGGTCCCTAAACCAACTATTTTTACAGACGACGTAACGAGGTAAGGAATTGAGGAGCTTAAAGAGTGACCGAGAAGGCAGGAGCATGATATGATTGTAGTGTGAACGATATGCAGGAGGAGACTCATGATACAAAACAGTGAAGTAAGATAGCCGCATGAAGTTTTTGTTGACAATTAAACAACTATCTCAATTACGGGGTGCAAGCGCTAGAAGATGAGAGTTCTGCACATGGGAGCGAAAGTAGGAGAGAGAGACTGAGTAAAGAGTCGCTCTTGAGCACCGTAGTTTGAGGAGAGAAGGATGGGAAGAAGAAGAGGAGAGACGAGAATTGGAAAGAAAGAAGAGGGGAACGGACACAGAATTTTCGTCAATACTCCAGTGGGTTAGGACAGAAGGAAGCGAAAAGAGAGATGACATCCGATGCGAAGAAACAGTTTCAACAATCGATTTGTGAGCAGGTATTTGCGAATGAGGAAGTTGATAGGAACCGAATGGCATGAGGTGTAGGCTGGCCTGGCGGAATGCTTTCATCTTAACATAGGGAGTAAATAACCGTCCTGATGTGAAGTGATTTCCGGCCGTACGAGATCCGTCTGTTGTGGCTGTGTGGGTAGAACATGAGATTCGGTGTATACCGTTGAAAGAGTGTGCAGGCAATGAAGGCGGAGATCGGTCTAGAGAGGTGGGACACTGATATAAAGCCGGTGGGCAAGAAGGATAACTTATATTGATTCAGAGTTTTTCTATACACAAGAGCCGAAACAGAGAGCCCATCGGAAGCTGATTTAGAACATCAGAAGGACTGGTTGAGGGGTGTTGTAGAGCCATGTCAGCCATATACCCAGGGCTTGCAGTAGTCGGAAGAGAGATGGCACTAAGGGGAGGACCGGTAGACAGGCGAACATTAATCTGTTAAATAAAGGCAGATGGGTTCGAGATTATAGTATCTCTGAAATAAGAAGATAAGTTGAAGCGATTTAGTCGACTCGTAAGCAAAATCGAAGCTGCTGTGTGTATTTGGGACTCAAAAGGAACAATGATATAACCTGTTCCCTACTTAGAGAGTACTGCTGGTATGGAGTATTTTTGTGTACTTTTTCATTTGCGGAAGATGATCTTAATTCTCCAAAATCTATGTTAGATCGTAAGACCGCCAGGACCTACAACAGCCACACAGTCTTAGAACAAGAAATACTTTCGTCATGTTGCTTTTTGTTGGGCCTAACCGAGATGGAGAAGATGAGAAGAAGAGAAGCAGGAGAAAAATAGGTGTGTAAAACTACCCCAGATGTGTGATGCATTACTTTTTACAGAAAGGTAAACAGCGCTCACATTAGGCAGAACATGTACTAAGGGTGGGTGGAGAAGTTCGCAGACGCCTTCTGAACTCAATTTTCCCAGAACCATTGTTGAAGAAGCAACATACTGTGATTCATCGTAAGAAATATCGTAGCAAGGAAAAAGATTACAATTCAAGAATATCTACGGACGAACCACTAGCCCAGCATAATGAATAGGTGTGATCGGGTGTGTCTTTGTAAAAACAGGACAACGCAAATGTTCGAAGCGCCTGATGATAGTTTTCCCGGGTGGTGAAGGAGAATCTATAGAAGTTAAAAAGTCAGATTTCTGATGTTGCTGCTAACGTAGTCTGATTGGGTGAGCATTCTTATAGTTAGGGCGAGGAAAGGACAAATTGAAAAGGAAGGTTCTACTGGAGGTCTCCATCTTGATATTCACGCGGGAGAAACGTTGAGTCGCTGTCGCCAATACATCATTTCCAGACGGTGTTTGTCTCTCTATAAAATACTACTATATATATATTTGAGGCTGTGAAAAGCCCGATTTAAGCCTAAAGAATAATGGTCGTGTGGTCGGGTTCGTATTGCTTTTGCAAGCTTTTATCCAGTCATTCACGCAACTACTTAGAGGAACTTCATGTGTTGTGACTTCCTGTTGAATGAAAGTAACATGCCTGTTCATAGCTCGTCGGTTGGAAAGTGTACATGGATCGAGTGCCCGTGCTATTAGAGACGTAAATATTGCCTAAGACCGTGTGGGAGTTTAGGCCCTCCAGTAGCCAACATGATGATATACGCCAGTGAGAGAAGGAGCAGTTCCATATAAGAGATGGATCCGGGGCAGCTCAGAACAAAATTCCTGAAGCGAGACTATCCTCTCGTCTTCCTCCGGCTGAATGAGAGCTTATAAAGAAATAGTAATGAATGTACGGCTACTTATGGATAGTTGCAGGAATGAAGCGAAGAATTGTGAGGAAGTGGGCACAGCTCATGGCACATAATCCTGAGAAGAAAGGCAAGTGACAGAGACTAGACTTCTTTGGATATGATAGGCCAGATCGCTATTGGTTGTACAACTGAGTGACATAAATAAAACTTCTTTCGATCACAATTAGTATACTCATTCAGACAAGCTATGCTCCATCTCCTTCAATTTGACGACGTTGCCGAAATGTAATCAAAGTATCTGGACGTTTCTATCTCTAGCTCCTTGTCATCAGAAAGTATTTCTCAAGTGTAACTATGTCTTGTCAAATAACGTTTTTCTGTAGAGTCATCAGTAGTTAGTCTAGCATCGATACTAACTCATAGATATAGTCGCTAGTAGCGGCGCCCCTCCCTGGAAACAGTACCTGGGGAATACACTCGCCTGCACGTACACAAAAGATTTACTATACGTGTACGATATGTTTCTAGCTTGGTCCGATAGTGATAACAATACTCATATCCCAAGAGAGTTAGCTAGGAGTATGAGCTGACGTCTATAGTAACGCAGTACCATCGTTTCAAACAACATTACTTGTGTGCCGCAACCATATCTAAATTTTGGTTTGTATAACTGCCGCCCCCTACAATTCCTGTAAACTATAATTCAGTGTCTGAATTTTGATAACATGTTATGATCCGAAGAATAACTCCCTAACAGGCTGGGACTCATCACTTGCACCAGCTCTCAAGAGTAATTTTTAAGCTCTATCGTGAGCTTTACTTTACTAGATGGTTTTATATAGTGTATTGTAATAAGGTGGTTTTAATTATTATTATTAACTTTTATTACTTTTTGTATTATTGTATTAATTAATTCATTTAATTATTAATTACTTATGATTGCTTATTTGCATTTCTACTTTTTATTGATTATTGAAGTATTATTTGATCATATATATGGTAATGCCTTGATATTGATGTGTATTTAAGATTGTATTTAATGTAGTAAGATTATTTTATTGTATAGTATATTTTTATGGTAATCACTCATAGTAGTACTCAGTTAGGTATATAAGAGTAATAGGTTAGGCTCTTAGTATATATATATATTAAGTGTAGTAGTAATCTTTTTATTTAACTCCTTGAGAGTGTATATTTATTCTCTTCTGTTATGTAATTGAGTACTGTGATGACTGTGGTTACATCTCGTATAATGATTTATTTGAAAGAGATCGATAGTTATTTCTTAATATTTTGTAATGAATTTTATTAATTCTTAATATATAATATTGTTGTTACTTGCGTATTTATTTATTAGTATTAGTTATATGTTTTTTTAATAAGGTTACTAATACCAGATGATACCACTACATCTTTATACATATTATATAATATTATTTAAAGCGTTCATTAAAGAAGTAAAACATGAACAGCTACTCATTTACATACTTTGGCTACGAAAACGAGATAGTTGTTGGCACTTATCTTTTGAAGTTCAAATAACTGGTAAATAATTATTATAATAATTATTATTAATTATAATGATTATTATTAATTATAATAATTATTATTAATTCCATATTATTAGAACTTTCCCTAGTAATAATTGATACTTCATAGTGTCAAATACCTTTTTAAGAATTACACATAAATCAGTTATTATTACAAAGCCTTTGATGGGCTCAGCATTAAGTTTTTTTTATTTATTTATTTATCTATTTATTATTATTATTAATATTATTATTATTATTATTATTATTATTATTTATTATTATTATTATTACTATTAGTTTAAGATTGATTATCAACTTTATTATTTATTATTATTATTATTATTATTATTATTATTATTATTATTATTATTATTATTATTATTATTATTATTATTATTATTATTATTATTATTATTATTATTATTATTATTATTATTATTATTATTATTATTATTATTATTATTATTATTATTATTATTATTATTATTATTATTATTTATAAGTTTTTTAAATTCGTACTGAATCTTCGAGATGCCATAACTATTTTTTTGAAACTCTGGTTACTTGTATGTAGTAATTTTTGAATGTTTCAACTATATGAAATAAGCTGTATCGAAATAGGTACGTACTATTTTTTACTTGAACTCATCACCATACAAATATTGGGTCAATTTATAATCTTTAAGTACATCTGAGTAAACTTGCATGCAACACAATTCATTAAAAAGATATTTTCACTAAGAAAAAAATGACCTGACTCAATTTTAACATAAATATAAAGATCATCATGTAAGTATATTGTTAATCTTTGTTGATTTCAAAGTAAATTTTTTTTTAAACTCTTGAATGTTTGAAAGATGTGAATACTGAACACTTTATGTAATAGGAATATACTTCAAAAGCTTAATCAGACATGCTTTCAAGTCACATATATACGAACCGCACTTTAAGAAAATACAAGCAAATTATTTTAACATATTTTTGTTCATCTGAAATTTCAAAGATAAAAATACATTCTTTAATAGTTTATTGAAAACAATTTTTCTTCAAATATCTCAAACTTTATCAAAATTCTTGTTTTACATAATTTATCCATTAAAATTAATACATTAATAAACGACCGTTAGAAGCAACCTTGAACTTGATAATAAATACTTTATTTCATTCAATTTTAAATCGTATAAGGCCTATTAGAACACCAAGTTATATATAAACTATTATAGTAATAATTTCAATTTAGACAAGTAGACAAATATATCTTCCAAAATGTTTATTAAGTAAACTATTCCTTTAATGTAAAGGCCCTTTTTATTCTTGTTGTTAACCAAGTAGACATATTTAGTTTACTTCAAAATATTTTTATTTCTTATTGGTATAAGTATTGTTTGATTAAAAAGAAAAAAAGCAAATAAATAAACTAAAAACTAGTTGATATTAATATCAGCAACAACTACAAAGTTATCATTATTATTATTATTATTATTATTAATATAATAATAAATATAATAATAAAAATTCATAATACATAATTATAATAATAATAATAAATTAATAATAATAATAATAATAATAATAATAACATAATAATAATAATAATGAATAATAAGAAAATAATAATAAGAATATAATAATGGTTTATAATAAACAATAATAATACATAATAATAATAATCATATTATTATTATTATTATATTATTATTATTATTATTATTATTATTATTATTATTATTATTATTATTATTATTATTATTATTATTATTATTATTATTATTATTATTATTATTATTATTATTATTATTATTATTATTATTATTATTATGTAGCATAAATCAAGTGTGTTATGACACCAATTTATAGACATTATTTTGATTTGTTAGTAACTAAGTATATTATATTTATTATATTATTATTATTATTATATTATTCTTAGAAATGAATTTTTATTATTATTATAGTATTATTTATTATTATTATTAGTTATTATTATATTATTATTATTATTTTCATAGGGGTAATTGCACTTTTAATGCAATTAATATTACCCATTATTGTTGTTGCTTAAATTTTTTTTGTCATTAACAATTATGAAATATAAGAAAAGCATGTATTATATTCGGGGCTCAAAGGACACAACACTGTGTTGTAATTAGTAGCCCCATTTCAGATAATAGGGAAATTACATCCTGTTTTATATAATTTATTAGTATGTTGAAGTTGTATAATATTCAATATATATATAAGCTAATTTATATGCTATTAAATAATTAAATTGTAATTTCGCTTATTCTGAATAAAAAAAAAATTTGAATTTAGTTATATTATTATTATTATTTATTTATTATTATTATTAATTATTATATTAATTATAAAAAATATTATTATTATTATTATTATTATTATTATTATTATTATTATTATTATTATTATTATTATTATTATTATTATTATTATTATTATTATTATTATTATTATTATTATTATTATTATTAAATTATTATTATATATTAATTTTCTTAGTTTTATATTATTATTTTATATATATTTAATATTCTTATTATTATTTTATTATTATTTATTATCATATTATTTATTATATTATTATTATTATTATTTATATTATCATTCTTATTTTATTATTTTTATTATTATTTTATGTATAAATAGTGAATGAGCAAAATGTAAGATGCATATATGATTATTCTTATTATCAGCAGTAAATAACTATTATTATTATTATTTTTATATAATTATATTATTATGATTATTATTAGATTATTATTATCATATTATTATTATTATTATTTATTATTATATATATTATTATTATTATTATTATTATTATTATTTATTATTTTTTACAAAGTTCTTTCAATCTTCTAAATATTCTTTATTTTCGAAGAAATTTTATTAAGGGACTATTCGAGGAATAAAGAATATGTTTAAAACTTTTAATAGTATACCCAATTTTCGCCTGTATTACTTCAGGCATGATCACGGTTAACAAACTATTATTCATAATGCGGCTTACAAAAATGAATTTCTAAATAAAAAAAAACTAAAATTATTTTAAATTAATTGTGAAGTTTAAAAAGAATAATTTTGATAAAAAAATCAAAAAAAAAACTTAAATTATTTTGCAAATACAGCTATTAATCATGCGATTACTAGGGTAAATATTCAAAAAATATTCAAGCATTCATTCATTTCATAAAATTTCACATTGATGTCCGGCTTAAATTTTTTAATAAAAAAAGAATTCTGCTATACGAAGATAGATGAAATTACCACTTGAAAAATAAAATTTAAAACAACATAGAGACTTCTCTCTGGGCAACAAGTGATTCTGTAGCAAAGCTCCATCATTTACGGCGTTTATAAATGTGTTGATAATTCTGGTCTTAAAGTGTTAGTTGTGTATCTCCACATAAAGAGGAATTACCACCTATTGCACATTAAATTGATACAGCAACATAAACTATCTGTAATCCCTAGGCCGAACAATGACTACGTCTACTAAATATGAGGCACACTCTTCACGGTGTTGTAGTAGCGTTCTTAAACTCCAATAACGCTTCTGGACTTAATATTCTCATTATGTTTAATTTTCGCTCCATATTATTCATTCATTATTATTATATCATTCATATTCATTTCATTATTATCTATTATCTATTATTATTCAGATTATTATTATTATCTATTATATTATATTATTATATTTATTATATTATTATTATGATTTGCTATGTATCATACTATGAGAGCGCAATTAAAAAGCTTGCAGTTGTTCTTTTTAAAAAACAAACATGTGATCATAATGTTCTCAAATGTACTTTCTTTCAACTTCCTTAAAAATACAATCATTTTCCAGATTCTTCTTCTTCTTTAAATAGTTTTTGATCTTGTGACCCTCGAACATTTAAGGACTACCCTTCCCCAAATCCTCCTAACGTGGATGACCCTCCTTTGGACCTGCCTTTCCAGTGCTCCAAATATGAACCAACATATAATTTTCCATTCCTTGGACACATTGTCCAAGGTCGAATTTGGCTCTCTTCTTTTTGCTTTCGCCGGGGCGGGGAACCGCTTCTTTTGGGGCTTCCAAAACATTGCTGGTCACGTCTGCGGTTGTTAATGACGCTAAATCAGCCCGAAATGACCAGCTAACGAGCTCACTTTATTATGTTAGTATTTCAGATGCTGGTGAGTCCAGCTTTTCTTTCCAAGGACTCAGATCTTAATGACGATTAAAACATAAGAAGATAAAATTTCTTTCCGCTTTTTCATATATATAATATATATATAATATATAGTCATATCATGTATAGTATATAATTACTACTTATATATATATTAATATAATATATAAGTATAATAATACTCTCTATATAATATATAATATTATATATAATATATATGATTATATATATATTAATATAATAATATATATATATGTGTGTGTGTGTGTGTGACGGGCTTGTGTAGTGGTGTGGTGTGTGTGTGTGTGATGTGTGAATCTGTGTGATTGTGTGAGTGTTTGTGTCTGTGTGTATGTGTGTGTGTGTATTGTGTGTGTTGGGTGTGTGTGTGTGTATATGTGTTGGTGTGTTGTGTGTTGGGTGTGTGTTGTGTGGTGTTTGTGTGTGTGTGTGTGTGGGTGTGTTGTGTGTGTGGTGTGTGTGTGTGTTGTTGTGTGTGTGTAATGTCGTGTGTGTGTGTGTGTGTGTGTTGTCAAGCACTGATATTAAGTTGATAAATAAGATTGATTCTCTTAACTGAGTCTGTTCAATTTTTATGTTTATTTTGTAAATTTGCATTTAATTAATTGCAATTGAATACATATGCAACATAAACAAACATAATTTTATAATATTTAAGTTAAATATATGTCGAAAAGCCGCAGCTGAGACCAAAGAGACTTGAAGGCTGATACAGTAATTAGAATTATAAATTTCTTTTTTTCTCTTACCTCTCGATTGCGCTTCTCTGTGCTTCGAAAAAGCGCCCTAAAGTTTAGTATGAGAGCATCAGTAGAGGAGTGACTAGATGAATAAGGGTGGGGAACTGGGTATTTGGTAATAAAACCCCCCCTTGCGTTAAAGTTTTGGATTCTGGTTACAATTATTACCCTTTTAAAAGTTAAAAACTGTAAAAGTTTATAGCAATTAGGTGGTGACGATATAATAATATATATTACTAAAATTAGTAGCGCAGTTATTGACATATTCTCGGCCTTCTTTTAATTTTAGATAAGAGTCCAAACAGGCATGTTTAATTGTTCTAAGGAGCATGTTATTTACTCTGCGTTCATTTATTGCTGTCGCATGACAAAGAGAGTACAAACATAATGGATGTGAAGGTGGTTACATACGCAGTAATTTCCTGCGAACAGTCTTGAAAAGCAGGGCAGTGAAGAAGACAGGTTCCATTTTACGAAAAGTTAATCATTCGTCAACGGTCGCTGGGCTTCCGACATCTTTGCCTAAAAAACTACGCAATGCATGCATGTACTGAGTTCAGCCAGAATGTATATTGCGGGTTCATCAATCTAATGCATGTTGTCTTCCTGGCTTGTTCATTCTCACATAGCAACGCAGCTATTTAGCATATACCAAAACCTGCTTTTTAAGAAATCTAAATCTGTCGTGTACTGGTAATTGTAGCCTACAACCAGTTTGTTTACTGTTTAGCTAGGCAACGTTGTTGTGGCTGCGCTGTGAAAATAGCGCTACGTTTGCAAAATTGATCTGATTTAGACGGAAATAACTGTTAGCACCAGGTATTGATGAGCAAAATTTCTGGCTGAACGCAGTCAGCTTTGAATGGCTCGACTGAGCATTGTTACTGCAAAATAGATTTTGAATTACTTCCTTTCTCAAACTCAGCACTGGTCAATTATTAGCTTTTCAGCTCGTTACAAAGGAGGCTTGACCTGTTTATTCCGGTACGTTTTTCTTGCTCTTGACCGTAGTTTTTTGGACTGTGCCCGCCAGTTAATTGCCTGCCAACACTTAGTACCTCCCAGTTGTGATCGTTGGATTCTAGTATTGTGCACCGGTAATAATTATCAAGGGTCCTGTTTAAATGTCCCCCTTAAGAATTATGATACGAAACTTAAGATCAAATGCCTATGATTTTCAAACAAATAAATAACCAATCTTTACAATAGGCATCTAATTTGTATGGTTTCATTGCACTTCTACTTGTGTGATGATATTTATTTTAAATATAGCGTATATATATATACATATATTATATATATGATATATTATTATATATATTACTATTATATATAATATATATATATATATATATATATTTATATACTATATTATATATTTTTTAAGAAAATATATTAGATAACATATATATTGTATCTATGCAATATTAGTATATAATATATATATATATTAATATATATATAAAATAATATAATTATAATTAATAGTACTAATATTATATGTATAATATATATATAAGTTTATAATATATATATGTATATATAATATATATATGATGCAAAAAAAAGAAAAGATTTTAATGAAAATTCATGTTTGAGACGCAATCTGAAGATGATTTAGTTATTTGGTATGGCAAGTATGTTTTCAATTCAGTTACACCAAGACAGGTGGAATAACACACAATGCAATAATAAGAGCTGAATATTCTCGCTAACTCCGGTAAACCTTAAGTCCCATCTCTTTCTCTATATATTGATTGATCACGAAGT
>JABUQX010105909.1:15000-17500 GCA_015478945.1 Trachelipus rathkii | reverse complement strand
TTATCTATTAATTATTGATATCAATTTCAAAAATAAATAGATATCATTTTATATGTAAAAATATATTCGATTTGCTCACTTAATAGTAAAATGATTGATAACTTTCTCCATTTATATTATGTAGCTATGATGCACACTTATTATAGCGAGTTATGTTAGTCTTTGCACTCCTGTAGAATTAAGAAAGTATGGTTTGAGCCTTTTCAGAGTAGAGAGAATTTTCTTTCTGGATTGCACGTTGTGAGTGAGATCGGTGCCAAAATACTTAATGTATTAAGTGACATATGTCGCATATGTCACATAATGTCACATATGTGACTTGGTAGATCAAATTTATTTACAATATTCTTAAAATTTTAATTTAAAAATCGATGGCATGACTAATAAGATTAGTAAATATGGATCTATGGCTAACAAACTTTCTCTCTAACTGGTTTGAAAAATTATCAAGAAAAGGAATGGCAATTGTTTTGTCTCTTCATTTTACATTGATTCTATAGAGCGACATTCTCATTTCTTTATTAACTGAATCAGAATTTCTATTTCATAATCCAAAAATGCTTATAAAACATTTTCTTTGATGTTTGTACGAAAATCTTTCAAAACAAATATCACAATTTCAAAGATGATTAAAAGCAGTTGCTGCCACTAAAGATGGTGGCAACGGTGTAGTATATAATGAAAGAGTGAAGGAGAATAAAGTTGAAGTCATAATCAAACTTCTCTAGGTAATTTCTACCTAGGATCCGGACTAGGGATCGAACCCAGGCCCGTGATTACAGATTTCAAAAGATTTGATCTTTTTGAAGAAGATTCAATATCTTCATCTTATCACAAGTTCCTCTAAAGCTTCGACAATTATTTTAAAAACTTCTTTAAATCGTAACAATTCATCGCTATTTTCCACCCGCCTGACCGGATTTCGTTAGGTTAGGTTAGGTTAGGTTAAGGTAGGTTAGGTTAGGTTAGGTTAGATTAGATTAGGTTAGGTTAGGTTAGGTTAGGTTAGGTTAGGTTAGGTTAGGTTAGGTTAGTCTATTGGAAAATCTTCCCACTCGTTCCAATTAAAATAATTCTCTACCTTAAAGACTTATAAAAGTGCTCAGTTGTTTTTCCTGCGCCAATAGGTTTCCAATGTGCTGTACTCCATATGAGTGTGAAAAGCAATGAACATAAAATGCCACTAAATATTTTGACAGCTTAAACACTTCTAAAACTTTCCTTCATTACTGCTGCCCATCATATCGTTGTCCAATCAGAAAGTCGCTATTTATTTAAATTTTCTTAAAATAAAGGAATATATATATATATATATATATATATATATAATATATATATATATATATATATATATATATATATATATATATATATATATATATATATATATATTTATATTTATTATATATAGTTACATCTATCCTCGTGGGCAAAGAGAGAGAATTAGTAATTCCCGGAAGTTGGAAAATTACGAGACGCGACCAGCTCACATATCTTCACACAATGCCAACATGCCCCAAAAGCCAGTTTTTGAAAAGCGTGAAAATGAAAGAAGACTCGATTGCGACTATATATATATTATATATATAAATATATATATATATATACTATATATATATTATATATATACTCCTCATTTTCTATTGGACATACTTAGCGTTTATAAATATACCATTTATATATATATACTCGTATATTATATAACTCACTATATATATATATATATTATATTATATATTAATATTATAATAATATAGTATATAATATATATTAATTATAGTATATATATATATATATTATATATATATATTATATATAATCATATATAATCTATATATATACTATATATAATTATATATATATAGTATATATATCATAATATATATATAATATATAGTATATATATATATATATATATATATATATATCATAAAATAAAATATAATATTAACACATACTCAATATATATATATATATATATTATATATAATATAAATAGATATATATATATATATATATTATATATATAATACCTATATATATATATATATAATATATTATGATATATATATATAATAATCTCACTATCACTATATATATATATTATATATATATATATATATATATATAATATATATATATATATATATATATATATATATATAAGTTAGCATGTTCAAGAATTTACCAGTGGAATACATACAAGATGGAGTAAGCGTTTAAGTCTAAGGTCAGAGAGCTGAACAGAGAAAGGACGAGACGTTGTAGAAAAACGAGTCTCACGAGCTCTCCCCTCCGAGGAGGAGGTATGCGACTGAAGGGTTCAGGAGAGGGGTGTCCACTGCAATAGTTATTGTATAAGGAGAATGATGCAACTGTTCAAATACGCTTTCATCTATTTCCACTATTTTATTTTCACCTCCTATTTTCTCGCTTCTATTCATCACCGATGTTTCACAAATCTCTCTACAGTAATTATACCAATCCGTTATCGTTTGAG